>WEIT01018875.1:55547-69683 GCA_013389985.1 Dryoscopus gambensis | reverse complement strand
GCTTCTTCCCTAAAGGGACCATAAAGTGTTTTGGAGAAAGGCAATGTCAGCATTCAGCACATGCATCATATTTGCATAGCCAACCATAAACTAAAAGATTTTATATTAACAAGAAAGCAGGAAATGGAGATTAGTGTTAACCATGAACAAATACAAACATCTCCAACTGGAACTTACGTGACAGATCACAGCCAAAGTTTCAGGAGCATTCATTCATTATTCACTTACTTGAGAGCAATAGCAGAAAAATTTAAAACTGGATAGTGAAAAAATGTTCCCCTCTATAAATAAACTTCTGGCACCTTAAAACTGCCATTGGCATCTTAAAAAAAGGCCCAGCCAATATCCTCCCTTTCTAAAAACCCATGTAGAATCCCTCACCTACTTCCAGCCTACAGCAGCACTTCAAGGGGTCCAAGTATTTACTCAGCTACCAGCACACCTCTGCACACCTACATTAATTAACACTGGCTGTTGGGATGAGGCAGAGATAGGTTGCAGGTGAGTGGAGGCAGGCTGGGGCATCCGGTTGCAGATGGGCAAACTGGCTTTGAGGTTTTGGGCAGATGTTCACTCAGACTCTGGACCTGACAAGGCAAGGCTGGATTAGGGCTCTGGAGGAGAAGGAAGGAAGTAAGGCTTCCTCTTTTCAGAAAAATACCACAGAATTCTAGGACTGGCCACATGAGTGAAAGCTGAAATTTACCACTGAAAATGGCCAAAGAGGGATGACTATGAGAACACAGGAAGCTTTTGCTGACAGTTTCTGTATATACAAGCCTGAAGCATTTTGTGGTACACGGGGGCTTTCTGAACTAGATGTGGTTTCTGAGTACTTGGCAATTCTCAACTGGCTCTGCTTTTATGAACTTGTTCAGACTTCTCAAGCTTCTACTCATATCTCAGGAAAATGTTAATACATCAGAATTGAACTGTATGCCACATCAACAAAACTTTGGTCAGATAATCAAATTGTTCATCAGAAGAATGTTGCATATTTCACTAAATAGTTGTTTGCAAAGAGTGAAAGCAATCTTTTGTGGAATAAAATCATGCATTTGGGATGGAAAAAAAAAAAACAGAAAAGAAAAAAGACACCAGGACAACATTGTACAGTTTGAAATTTTCTGAGACATTTTGCATTTACTGTCTGTTCTATTAAAGTCAGATTTATTTTTCTCATAAAAGAAGCATTTCTAAGTATTGCTCTTGCTACAACAGATCATTAATCTCCCAATGATTGAGAAGCTTCAAAGACTTAGGATATAAAATTTCTAAGCTTTCTGACAAGCGTGGGCTCAAACATTGTAATAATCAACTTCAGAATGAAAACAAATTAACATTAAAAGTTCTATTTTTTTGTTTTTCCTCTGAAAAACTTGATTTTCTTCATCCCTCTACATACACAGTTCCTACCTCCTCTGTGTGGACATCAGATAGTGTCAGCCCTTTGCTTAGGCCTACAACCTTGCTCCATGTCTATTATCTTTTCCTAATTCCTCTATTCAGGAGATGGCTGCCTTTCAAGAGTCTCATACACAATTGCTCTAGGTGCCGGATAGAGTCTGCTTATGCACCTTCCTCCTAAATGATGTTTGCTTAGTGAAAACAAAGTCAGATGTTAGCCACTCCATGTTTTTAACACATAAAATCAGAATCACCACCCTGCCTGTGCTTGTTTCACCCAGAAAATAGGAGGACATCATCCTGTGCGCATACCTGGCCGTGTCTATTCCCAGGGCTGTCATGGTTTGCGTGCCACCCCGCTGGCGTATTCTCGAGGCTGCAGCCATCACATCTTCAGTTGTTGAGTATGTATTCAGGAAAAATTCATGGACTACAGTCTGTCCATACTGAACAATTCCAACCTAAAACACACAGTTCATGTTAAAAATCCACTACACTTAAAGAAAATATCACTGTGTCTCCTGCAGGGGGGTAAATTTCTGTTTGTACCTACAGCCAGGAGAGGAATTGAACTCTGTGTGTTTCCCTCAGTATGAAACACCTATGTGTGTTTGAGCAAGACTTGCTAAATGACAGTCTCATGAAACATTTTGAAGTTTCTAAATTGCTTTTATTAAAAATTGGAATAAAGCCAAAAGCTGTCTCAAGTCCTTGGTCTTCCTGGCTTGAGGCAATCTGGACAGGAGCTCTGCTCTCACCTAGGCCAAGGCACACCAATGCCCCAACCACCAGTCCCAACTCCTCAAAACTGTTTTCCTTATAGCATCTTATACAAGATCGCGGCTCACTCACAACTCTCTTCATTCCACTCAAATATAATATTCCTACATCCAATAGTTTATTTACCCTAAATTGAGCCTAGAAACAGGAAGACCCAATTGCTCTTATCTTGATGAAGACAGCAGGGACATCCATGACATGGATGTTTTCCCAGCAGGAGGTAAGTCAAAGTATCACCTGACAAGTACCAGAGGGTAAAACATGAAGGAAATGGTGCCTTTGGGACTGGGGGAGGGTAATATAAAATCTATAAATGACCTTAGCAGGACAAGTCTTAGTGCAGAAGATCAACACATGAGATTGTGTAATAACCACAAAATGCCTGAGGGAACCTGCTGCAAAACCAAGAGTGGAATAAAAAGACGAGCAATATTCTTAAATATTAATTAATTTCTCCCATTCTTCTCTGTCAGTTTTAATATTTTGGCAGGTTCTTGACAGCTTTTACTGGGAAGAAGCCACACAATGTTCCATTAGCATATTTCAATTTTATGTTACACATGGCAATTTATAGGTGTTATTTAGGATAATGCAGTATTACGTGGCATTTATGTCTCACTCATCTATTATTAAAAGCACTCTAGCGTTAAGGTACTGAAGATCAATAAGACCTCTGGGATGTTTTTACCATCATATTATTTTAGAAGTGGCTTAGTATGTATTTTACAATTGCTTTACAGGGTTTTTTTTCAGGTACTTTCATAGCCTCTCAGATTCTGCACCATATTTGCTTGCTTGTAGCAGAAGGGTTAGAACTGGATAAATATTTCACAGTAAATATCAATAACATGATCATTATGAAATGCTAGTTACATATGATTATGGGACTATAATTACAATAAAATGTGACAGCAAAATCTATCCCACTGAATTTCAGTATTCTTTTGAAAACAGTCAAATCTGGAAGAACTGATCTAAGTTCAAAGCTACAACAAGTTCCTGCCTTTCAGATGTTTGTCTCTTGGAGGTATGCCCTCTTCCATCTGCAGCAGCGAGAATGCAGAGGCTGCAACGTTCCTGTGAGCAGCAGTCTATTAACCCTGCGCAGTGTTTACAGAACCAGCCAGGGCACACTCTGTATCATCACTCACAGCACTCATGTGGCCCTGAATAAATCACAAGCTGAATATGAAATTTTTAACCCGTTCCCTCCAAGGCAACTATTTTGTGGCATGCATCTAAAGTGATGCACAGCATTATCTGAATTGAATGCTGTTGGTCTTTTAAAAAGGCTGCCATTAACTGGTGATGAACAGGAAATTTGCATCATGCTTGATTTTTTGGAGGAGGAGTAATGGCTTAAGAATTCCAGAGCCATGCACCAAGTGTAGCCAGACACTATAGTATGCTGGGGAGCTTGCTGGTGTAGATTCATGGATCCTTCTCTGCAGCTTTTGAGGTACCAAGAACGAAATCATCTACTGACTGCTGCCAGTGTGAAACGCATCTGCCAGTCTTTCATGATTGTAGAGATACATGTTGGTGTTGTCATCTTCCTAAAAAAAGATTACAGGCTGACATTGAGTTGTATCATTTCCTGTTTGAAAGGAAATGTCCACGATCACAGCAAGTACACATTTTGAGCATTTCCTTCTCAGGAAGTGAATGGGAAGAACATCTGAGTCTGAAAACTGCACTGTGCTGCACAGCTTGTAAATCAGGAAGGAAGAGGGGCATGTGGTTATCTTATGGGATACAATTGTCATGTGGGACCCTTCCTTAGCACTAGCTTCGAAAACACTGATCATCATGTTCTACATATTTCATGGCACCAAAGACGAACCATTCCTTAATAGAAGGTAAGAAAAAGCCTCTGAGAAAATGCTACTAGGCTCCATGTTCCAGTCTCCTACAGGATCACAGGATGAAGTCCACCTTGTAAAATTAGAGATATATTCTATTAGATAGCAATGAAGATTTGAGCTTTTGTAGCCTTTTCATCTTATGGAAAACTGCAAGTGCACATCTACATGATGTAAATGCACCTTTATGGGATTTCAGCAAGCCCCTAAGAATGATGCTTACAGCCACCATATGTTCTGATTTGCTTCTTCAATTTTTATCTGGAAAATGCAACAGTACTACACAGAAGTAATTCTGCTCTACTCCAAAGAACCTATTATTTTCCCCAGCATTACTGACCATAATCTATTGAACATTCTGGTAATTCTTAAGCTTATGTTCCCTTCCCTAGCATTCCATGGCTTTTACATCACACAAGGGAATAATTCTGTAATTGTCCCCAGTTCCTGTGAAAAGTATTGTACAAGAGAACAGGCAAGTGATGGACTGTTCTACTTTGGAACAAAGCAGTTCTCAGGGCTACGATTTATTGCTGTCCTATAAATGAATACAGACCCTTATTTGGAAGGTGCATTCTGGCTTTCTCAATAAATTATTAAGCTAATCAATTGGCAAAAACCAACAACTAAAATAACAAAATGAAAGCAAAACCATTTGGTACACGAAATCATATGTTAGGGTTTTCAGCATTGGGATGTGGAGAGAAACCAGAAATATTTTTGGATGTACTGATACTTAGTGTAAAAGAAAAGCAGAGATACCTTGGGAAGACGCATTAATGGATAATATCTTTTTTCATAAGGAGATCTCTTTAAAGATATCTGAACCAAAAAAAATTCTCTCACATTTTGTTTACTTTAAGACACAAGTTACTTGTAAACTCTTGCAATGATCTTTCTTCATTCCTAATCTTTGTAATACCTCTTAATTACACTTCTGTTCTTCTGACGACAAAACTAGTTGTAAGATATGACATGGCATGACTTAGTAGTAGTAGTTCTGATACAGTCCCTTTGGAGACATAACAAGGTACAGGCCAAACATCCATAACTGCTTATGTCATACATTAATGTAAAAATAGAAACCATCTGAAGATTTCTGAAGGCCTTTCCAGCATAGCTTTAAAGCTAGAATTGAACTTATTCAAGTATTCTGTTTCTCTTTTGAGAGAAATCCACAGAAAGTTACTCATATGTAAATGATTAAAAAACCTACCCCTTCATATTAAAATGACAATTATCTCTACAACAGTTAAAAACGAGGCAAAAAAGCCAAGAGAAATATTTTGATTTTGTTCCTACTTCTACTATTTCTACCTAATTCCTCCTTCTTTTTCCGCTTTTCTATCATCACTTCCCATTTGCATCTTTTATCCTAAAACTCAAGATATGTAGCTTAATCATTATGTAGATTATCTGAACAAGGGTAAGAAGAAGGGAAGGAAATACTGGAAGAGAAATATAAACTTTGACTTTCTCCATCTGAAACTTCAGGCTTTCATTTTCCTATCTGCCAAACAAGGGAACCGAGCAATTTCTCTCCTGATTTGCTACAAATTTAGTGACCATTGTTCATGGAGGAGGTAAGTGGGAAAAAAATGTCAAAAGCCTCTAATCAAAACACAGTTTTGAACAAGTCACACCCAATCTGCTAAGGAGTTATTCTGTAATCACTTCATTCCTTTCCTGTACAAAACAATCTTAAGTCAGTGAAAGTCCACTGACTTCTACATGCTCAGTAATAAAAAATTAAAATGGAAAAATCAACTTAAACAGGCAGAAAGTAAGTTATTGTTCCTATGCTTCTCTTCTGTGCTCCCAGAAGAGAGGGGATAAATAAGTCTGCTCTGTTGTTTCTCTTCTTCCCCACTCGATAGTTATTTAAACATTTTTTCTGAGAAAGGAGACAGTGTGGGTGGGGGACAGAGTATAAACTCATTACTAACTTCAGGTGTGCCAGGGTTCCCAAGCAGGGGGCTCAGAGGTGAGGAGAGGGATGAGATATGTTCTGGGGATGGAGGAAGGTAAGAGGGGCTGAGAAAATTCCACTGAGCTTTTGTCGTCCATTTCCAGTTTTTCAGCCTCTCTCCTTCTTATCCCATTCTTATCTCCCTCTCAAATGTTTCTGCTCTGTAGCAACCAGATGCCAAAGCTGACGTTCCCACGTGAATGTGTACGTGTGAGAAGAGGGCTAGCTATGCCAAACTGTGGGCACAAGGGATTTTCTAGGTGGAGATGGGAAGCTGCTGGAGTGCAGGCCAGCCAGGGACCTTTTGTGCATGAGCTGAGCCACACAGGCAAGGCAGTATTACAAAACTGAACATAACAGAGGTGTGGCATGGTAAAAGTTTAGCAGTTGCTGGGTCAGGAAGAGGAGTGAGGGTGCAGTAGAGTTGGTTGCTCTGCATACCACTCCCATGAAGACCTTTGGGCAGAAGGCAATGATGATTTCCATGCAGCCTTTTCCCCATACTGGGAAGTTCAGATAAAGTATTTTAAGATGGTACATGTTTGAGTGATCATCTGTTTAAGGGAACAGAATGAATTCTTTCCTTTCTCCTAAATTTGACAAAGTGCTTTTCCTTCTTCCTCACAATATCTAAAGAATAGTGTGTTTAAAATAACAGGATATGATTGTGAAGTTGACAATTTATAAGTTATTTTATCAGCCCGTGTTCAGTATAGGCAATAGAAGACCTGGCTGATAACTTGAAAACCCAATTAATATGGAAAACGATGGGGATAATACTCTCTGCAGACAGAGGTATCCCTCACATCTTCTCACAATCTCCTTTGCGAAGGCAGGAGCTGAATGTTAGGAGCCAACCCGAAGTTGCAAAACTGCCTGTAGCAGGTAACTTATTATAGGAGGTCCTGGAAAATCCTTGATTTGGGGAGGAGGAAAATAGAGAAAGGAGAAGAAGAAACAGCTTCTTCTCTTGATGTTAATAAAGTTTTTTGTGTTAATATGTATCCTAGAGTCAAGGTTTCCCCCTTCCCAGAGCTCTCTTCGAACTGATATTTACATAATCTGTTCAGCAGCCTGTGGGACATACGCCAGATCCTCAGGGGGGTTGTAGCTCCATTAATTCTGATGGAACTGCACTGATTTATAGCAGCTGGGAATTTGGCCCTCTCTACTCATTATATAAATGCAGCTTCTGCCATTAATAACATGCAGCTAAACAGTCAGTTGTTAATTATGATTTCAAGGTTTAAAAGATGAATGCCCAATGTTCCACAGTACTAAGAACTCCAAAAAGCTTACAATCAAAGGCTGTCTAAACCACGCATGTGTGCTTCAGAAGAGGAGAAGTGACCTTTGTGCAATGAAGTACTAAGGAAGACAAGAAGGGGCTGCGGAGAGGAAGGAAGTGGGAAAGGACAGTGTTCAAGCAGCCTCACTTAATGCACTTTTGTCTCTAGGTTAGATAGTTGGTTTCTCCAGACTGCCTGACCAGTGGGGGGAGGGACAGTCTTCCTGACATTGCTGCTTGATGATTGAGTATTGACTTAGTTGTGGTTTCAGCTATTTTGCTTTAGTATCCTGCTGCTGTAAGTTCTTGGAATTGAAGAGGTCCATAGATGACACTATTATATCATTTCCTGTAAATTGTTTTTTCCTCTCAAATTAAAAAACCATAAAACATCTACCATGTTACCTGCGTTTGCTGAGGACCTATATCCATGTTTCTCAGCAGGCTGTTCAGAAAGTCTGTGACACTCTCCCATGGATAAATGCTATTGGACCCATCAAGGACTATGACGATGTCCAACTGGGTTTTACACTCTGCAACACAAATTGCCACATAAGAATTGACACTAACAAGGATCAGACTTATCTCTCATCTCCAGCTACTTCTGTAATCCGTAACAAATATATATGCTTCTGCAGTGGGGCTGAACTTACATGTTTGATGCCAACTCTCATTCTTAACTTTTGCATTGTGTTTCCCATGGCCTGTGTTCCCTTTCTCAGGAAGGGGCTTTCTTGGGAGCAGAAATTTAAGACCAGGAGGAGATCACATAACTGGAGTATTTACCAGTGACCCCCTACCTTCTTCAATGTCAATCTATTCTCCTACAATTTTTTCAAAGGACCAGGTCTTTAAGGTTTGTATGTATATTACCAAGCTGCATTTGGATTAGGTCTCACTATGCTGTCATTATTTAAAAGGAGTCTTTTGGCCATAAGTTAAAAACATAAGCAACTATTTTTAGCAATTCTGTTTGGATGTTACATAGCACTGTAATGATTGTTTATACTGAGATAAATTCCAAAAGTAGGAAGAATTTAGGTTATATACGGACAATGAAAACATTTACTTAACTTGGTAATGCTGGTAGCTAAGTTAAGCAGTTCATTTTTTTTGGTATGCCTATGTGTATACATTTGTCTTGTTTGTCATTTTTTATTTTCGGACACACAGGAAAATTCCTGTGGCATGCATACCTTGCACTGATGGAGCAATGGCCTCAACGGTTTCAAAAGTGGAGCTGACATTAGAACAAACTCCAGTTGTGTAATGCAAACGTCCACATTTATAAGCATAAAGTGGTCCACATGCCTTTAAAAAATGAAAAAGGGTGAAATGTTTTTGTTATGATACCCAAGAAAAAAACAGACTTTCAAAATTAGCAAAAAGCCCTTTCTTACCAGAAACCCTCCTTTTGGGTTAGTCACTAAGGTTGTTCCAAGAGTCATGTTTTCTTTTACTTCCACGATGTTAGGAACTGAAGTAGAAGCTATAAATAGATTAAAATGTTAAGTATTTGGGAACATGAAAACAAAATGTTAAATTATATATCCCCTAGTATAGAGCTTCCAGCTTCTAAAATAAAACCCAGACTGACACTGGTTTCATCAAATATTTTAGCACCCTTCCCCCTCCTTCTTCAACTGCAACAATCAAGAAAAATTTCTGAGACTGGCTTTTATCCCAGAAAATTTGTCTGGGTTGCTGTCTCACATAGTTTTCTTGAACCGCAAGAAAAGAAAAAAAAGTAAAAATAACAGCATAATGAAAACAAGATACTACTACGCACAGAGTTTTGTTAATTATGAAAAAAAGTTCATTTTTTACCTTGTCTTGCTATGACTGACTTAATAGCTTTTGTATTTGTTACTGTAACATTACATTACTGACATTTAGGTTTTCAAGGAACACAGGGAGATAAATATCACAACAGGTATATTTAGTGACGTTCATATTAACAGGAATTTCCTTCCAGTCTGCATCAGGTATCTCTTGACTTGAGCAAGAAAATCATTAATATTTACCTATGTCATATTAAGATACATCAGCCTAGTTACATTTTCGTCAAAAGCTTACTGATGGCATTATGAAAGCTCTTAGCTTCAGAGAGCTTTGGAAATAGTAATCCATGAAATTATGCTCCAAGACCTTTCTAGCTCAATGGCCAGGACTGCCAACCACAGTCAATTAATGTCAGTCATAATAAAGTTTTGACAACACAACCACATGCTCATTCTAAAATTATGAGCATGTTTTCCACAGGACAGTGAGAAGCCTTAAAATAAAATTATTTTTAATGTTACAAACACAACTTCTTTTACATTTAGCTCTGGATGCCCAAGTAAATTTTCACTAGAAAAACATTTCTAGTGCATACTTACTAGCTAAAAATCATCTAAGATCTGACCTCTGTTATTCTTCCACGTGACCCAGCTTTATTTCCTTGCATACCTGGTAAGTTCAGTTTTGTGCAGGGTGATGGGCTGTCCCTTCCTACAGGGCATTTGTAGACATCACCTGTTCTTTTCTCAGGCTGGCCAACTAGTGGTGAACCAATAAGTACCCTGCAAATGAAATAAGTTACCTGATGTGTCTTCTTTCTAACAAGGCACAAAAGTCAGCAGATAAAACTTACAGAGAGAGCACACATGCAGCAAGCTCCATACTAGCAGTATAGGATGGACAAAAAGAAAAGTATCTATTATACCAGTTCAGATGCAAGAGAAATAATAATGACATAGAAAGGAAATGTGCCTATATACCCAATTATGGAATAGAATAACATTTCAAAAAATTCCACTGGAAAATAAAAGCAATATAGGTGGGTAGATGACAAGTATTAGAAGTAAAACAGAAGGAAAGATACGCTTTATTTAATATGTCCTTGATCTTTACAAGATCTTAGATGAAAACCTATTTTCAATGCTCAGAGACCAACTGTCACAGGAGAGGCTCACAAGCACTCAGCAGAAGAATTTATTTTTAAATAATGTGGAGCAGCACTGTAAAAGACATGTTCTTCCCTCTCATTAATAAAAAATGTTATTAAAAGAAATTTCAAACTTTTAAAATGGAGAGGAGCTGAGTGTGCCTTACATCCCCTGGGAGGTGATCAGTGGTCATCAGGTTCATGCCCCTGTGCTGTTACTTTCTCAGAAAGAAAGAGCTCCTTGAAGAGTGGCACATGGTCTGAAAGGTTATTTTGTCTTTTTGCACAAGGGAATCCCAGATTTTTAGGGGATCCAAGTTTTATTGAGAAACAGCTGCAGTCAGGTTCAGAGACGCTCTGTTGCTGGAAAGCTGTATCTGTGCCATACAGGTAGCATTTTAGCAGTAGAAAAATCCTCTCAAGACTGTTTTGTATATTTTTAACTATCAGCTTACAGATTTTCTGCTTTAAATACTGATAATGCTGGAAGCTTGACAATTTATAGGATCTCTAAAGTTCAATTTCAGAGATATTCAGATCTAGCACATTACTTTATATTGCTGCCTGGCTACTGGTAGAGCCACCATTTCCAGCTCATATTATTGTTTGCTTTTGAAAGGTTTCACAACAGTTTACAACAATACAGCTTACTTTGCAAAATTCCAGCTTTTAGAATGGATTCCATTTCCTGAAGGTCTAAATTAGCTCAAAGAAGGTCATTATTCTTATTCTCTCATGACCCTCATACAAATGCATATTTAAACATCCTACAATTGCATCAACCAAGAACTAGCACATTCAAAAGCAGGCTCTGTAATTTCATTTTTCCGTGCATGGTGTTGCAGTGGTGGTCAGACTGTCAGAGTCTGGCAGACCCAGCACTTGCAGTGGGGATTGCTCAGGCACTGCAGAACAGTATGGCCTGGCTGCCACACAGCCTCCTCCTGCCTGTCATTCCTGCATGCCTGCAGGACTCCCCGGGTTTACCAAGAATTATGGAAAAAGCTCTGGGGAAACCAGAGCCATCTGCAAAGAATGATGGAGATCTCATTCCCAAACCTTTCACCATGCAATTGTTTTTTCAGTCCTCCAGCCCAGTCATTAGCCTCTGGGGTTTGATTTAACAAGGGAAAAGCATAGGCAGGTGTTTATCAAATGACCAAGAAGCAATGATATGAGTGAGCATGCCAAAATACAACCTCTACTTAGAACAACAGGAACAAAAGAGAGGTTAAGATAAAGGCTCCAAGTCCCAAATGCAAATATATTACCAGTTGCAAGACATACTTAGCCCTCCAAAAGGGAAGGCAGAGGGAGTACTGTACTAATTAATATTTTGACAGGTAAATCTTCCAACCAACCGAGTTAAAAAACTCAGTTCAGAAATCCCCTGCAAGAAGACTTTAGAAAAAAACATACAATACAGATTACTAAGGTAAAACAGGAATAATTTCATTGCAAATACATTAACAGAAGGAAAAGATAAAGATTTCATTTGGTAAATGGAACGAAAAGAGCTCAGGCAAAACACAGTAATTTCTCAGCTCCATCAATGAGGAAATTCATCCATTTTGTGAAGTCGTTTATGTGTTTGAGGAGATAATTGTAGGTATACATGTGGATCTTTCTCTCTCCCAGTCTCTTCAGATTTCCTCAGGACTGTGCATAATTTTAAGAAATACACCTGACAAACTCTGACCCTAACTTGAAAATAAAAGTACAGCACCTGAGTCACTGAATAACTCATAATCTGGAGTGTTCATTTAAAAAAAGAAAAAGAGCTTACCATTTCCCTTCCTCATTTTCATACTGTTGTACTGTGTACCCGAACATGTCTTCCAGAGGCCCACTGAAGGTCAGTGCGTTTTTCACATCAACATTGGAAGTGCAAACAAGGTGAAAGAGAGCTTTAAAAAAAATTAGTATTTAAAAAAAAATTATTATGTAGCAGCGCAAACAAAACCAAATACCTCTAAGGAATCAAAGTTCAATTGTGACTTAATGGAAGGTACAAGACATGTTGAAAGTGGCATTTGGGGCTTATATACTACAGCTTGTAAGAGATTTAAAACATACTCCCTTGCATAGGTACACAACTAAATTCAGAGTTGTTAGCAACTGGACTTCTGTATTCAAAACATATTTTTCAAACTCCATTACTCATTTTAAAATCACAATTCAAATGACAGTAAGTAAAACATTATCACCTTTAAGAATAAATAACTTTTTAGTTATTTATTTAGTTTAGTTCAGTTATTCCTTTTAGCTCCATTCATTTCTAATGCAAGAATTTAACACAAAATGTTCCTTCCCTCATTCAAGGAAGTAAGGTTACTTAAATTGAGAATTAACTAACTTTTAACACTTTTCAGAAAAAACACATAGAAAAAGAATGAGGAAAAGCTTTCAGACGTATTTATTTTTAATTTATATTAGAGAAAAAAACATACAGTTTTCTCTTAATTCCTGTAAACTATAAATTTTTGAAAAAGAAAAAAATAAATTTTCTATGCAACCATATGCTGATCTTCATGGTACCTATATGTGATTATTTGCAGAACTCTGATACTTGTGCATTTGGGAAAAGTTGCTATGCTATGGTGATCTTGGACTAAGAAGACATCTATCAAGAGAGCAAATGCTTCTTATGATTTCCCATACCCTAAAGCTCAGCGATCATTCTCAAGGAAGATACTGCAGAAGTTTGACTGTACAGCAAGTTTCAGAAAAAATTGATAGATGGGGTAAAAATCCAGCTTGAAGTGATACCTATAATCAACTGCAAGGCTCATTAAGAAGCAAACCCCCCCTATTTCTATATAAAAATAAGGCTATTTATTTTTTTCTTTATTTACTCTTTCTTTTAGTGATCTCTTTCATCTTTGTCCACAAGTCAGTTTCAAAAGTAACTACTGACTCTGCTGCTGCAGAGCTGTATATTTTACTCACAAGAATCAAAAACTAGGTGAATTTGTAGAACATTAAGACTGCTTAACAATACGAATATACAGAAGTTTCATTTCATTTTAAAGAAGCATTTAATTAATTTAATTAAATTTAAAGAAGCATTTACAGATCATTTTCTGACATTTAATAGTTACATAAAAATAGCCAAATATCCAATACTTGCTGCATGTCAAAGCATCTAAACAATGTCTAGTTACTAAAACACATCTCTGTTATTCACCATTGAGTGGACAAAATTCTCATGGAAAGCTTGTTACTATAATTATGCTCCCAAGTGGTCAATGCTAATCTGTCTCTCTCAGCATCTTATTTCCTGCTTAATGCAGTAAAATTATCACAGAAGACCATTTGTCATTCAGTAGGTATTTCCAGTTTCACTGTACAGCAAAAAAAGGAATTTTAGTTTTTCTTCCTTCAGTCAGAGTCAGGAAATATAAAGAAGCAAAAAAAAAACAAAACAGAGATTAGTTCTTCAGAAAATATTCATTGCAAGTGATAAGAAAAAATTAATTGTTGACAGCCTGATGGGAAATAATTTGTTGGAAAATAATTTTGTCTTCCTCAAACATTTCTGCTTAAAGAAATTCTGCTATGCCTGTTCATGTGCAATAGGGGTTTTCCTCCCCTACTCTTAGTCATTCAAGTATAATCAAAATGAACAAGCCCAATTTTTAGGAATTCAGTCAAGTTATCACCAGTTCAAATCTTCTTTTGTTACATTTCATGGTAAAAACAATTGCTATTATTACTTTTCAAACCATATAAGGGATTGCACCTGTGATTTAGACTCACAGTCGACCTGCCAGACAATGAAACAGTACTAATGAGTCACCTGCTAAAGTTACTAAGTTCATTACTTAGTTCAAGAAGAAAGGTAGAAGCAAAATCTACCCACGTCAACTTCTCTCTTAATGATCTTCAGAAGCCTGTTCAC
>WEIT01018875.1:41500-53153 GCA_013389985.1 Dryoscopus gambensis | reverse complement strand
AATATTAATAACAATATCTAGCTTGAGCTCTTTCAAACTTCCAGTTTCTGTCTGAGATGGCATGCATTCTCTACTGTTTCTAGCTAACTTGCGTATAAATTAAAAAGAGTACTGGCAGAAGCAGTGAAAAAAGGAGAGCTACAGGGAAGCTGGAGAGGATTCTCTTCAGAGTTAGGGGCATTAAGGAGAAAAAAAAAATTCGTAAGGTATGTATTATTTGACTTAATCACAAATAATGCAGGTAAATTAAGATTTTGAACTATTTCATGTTGTGTTAACAATGACTGTAAACAGATCAAAATTGACTGACACAGTTCAGAAATGCATAATATAAATGTTTCTCAAAGGCTAAAACTGAAGTTCCAGTTTTAACTTTATGTTCTACAAGAAACAAGGCATTGCAGAAAACCTGGGACAATGTCCCTCTCACTACTGATTTACACTGAGCAGGACATGAGCTGATGTATGTGCCATTCTTTGCTTAGAACAGCTTGTACCTATACATGAAAAGTTAACACTCAGTCACCAAGGCTACAACACAAATATTATTTCTATTACAAACCTAGAGTAGTAGCTCATACTTGTCCAGTAGCCACTAATAATTTTTTTTCTGTTTTATTTAATGAGTTCTTTTAAGAACACCCCCGATAAATGACATCACCAAGACCAACTTAGACAAGAGAAGAACATAAACTGAGTTAGGTTATTTTAACTGTGTATGGCCTGTGACAAATAACAACTGCATCCTCTATAAATAGAGGCTATACTGAGAGATAAAAGTTTTTTCTTTCATAAAAAGGAAAGGACAAATTTATACTTAGCATTGGACAAGGCTAACACATTAGCTGTGCACTAACTTCTCCCTGCCAGTATGTGGGGTCAGAAAGTAATTTTTGTTTGATTTCACACTTACTGCTATAAGTGTGCACACTTACTGCTATATCACTTCAGAGGTTTTTACCAATTCATCTGCATTTTGCAGGAGACTGAAATGAAGCAGGTCTAGGTGCATCAAGGAGCACACTAAAACAAGTAGTAATATTTTGCATAAGTAGGCACAACTGGAAAACACTGGGAAATAAAAAAAAAAGAAGCTAAAAAAATTAGACTGCCTTCATCCTGGAATATAAGAGAGAAGGTGGAAATTTAAGATGAAGATTAAAATAAGATTCAAAAGCTTTATGGAGTTCTCGTGTATTTAGACATCTTGGAAAATATATTAAAAGAAAAATTGTTTGTACAGCATATATTGCGTTCCATGGTGTTGTAAAGATATTTTAAAAACCTGGAAACAACACAGATATACAATACAGTAACAGGGAACTGTGCATGTCATCAAAATGTACTGAAAGCTAAGTGATATTAGGAAAGATGTCCTAATTGTAGGACAGTAACTGACTGCCTTCAAAAGTATTTTACAGCAATGTTGCAAAAACTACCCATCTCGTGATCTTAGAAAACCTATGAAACTAATCAGCATAAAAGGATGCAAGTGGGGTGCTGGCAAAAGTGACTCAGTGAGGGGAGCATTGCTGTGGTCTATCACAAAAGCTATTTTCAAAAGTGTGGCAAATAGTATCATGCGCTGCAATTTGAAAACTCTTTCACTTGAGGAAACTGATAGCACTGTGTGCTGGCACCTGCAAGCCCGAGCTGCAGCTCTCAGGCAGCTGGAATCAAGCCAGCCGCAGAGAACACTCTGTGTCCTTCAGTACACGCAGCACTGAGCCTCAGGAAATAAAACCTCCTCAAAGCTGGATCTTTTAGCTGCACCAGCATAACACCATGGACTTGGGTCAGGGCTGGACTGCATCTGGCTGGTAGCAAGGAAGATTAAATGTGCATCTACTTGCAAAGACATACCTATAGAAATGCTATTTTTGAAATAATGGCTCAAACATGTGAAAGTGGATTATTTGCTGGATCTGCAAATCTACACATTTTATTTTTTGCTTCACTTGTGATAATGTCACTGCAGAATTACACAGCCTTTTCCTATGAAAAAGAGATTTAGCCACTGACATGCCAAGTGGAAGAAAATATGACAGCATTGCACAATTGCTGTCTGTGAGTTCAGGGGCCACAGTGCTCTGGCCTTACTGGGGAAGGCCAAGGAGTCTGAGGCAGAAGTTCTTGTTGCATTCAGTTCTGCCTGGCAAAATACCAACATATTTCAAATAAAGCTGTATATATAAAAAAAATCAACTTCAGAAACTTTTTCAGTAGTGCTTAAATCAAGCCTTTTATTTTTCTGGGCTACAAAAGAACTTTTGTATAATTTTGCCTCCAGCATTTTTTCATTAATCTTTAACCTTTGAAGAGCAAAAGACTGACTTTCTGGAAAGGGACTGAATAATTACTAAACCACTTCTTATTAAAAGTAGATAAATACCCCAAAAGACCAAGAAATACATATTTGAAAGTAATTCCAGATTGAGTAGCCACATGCTTTTCAAAACCAATTAAATGCTTTGTACAACCCATTAAATACAGCTCTCTTTGCTGGTTTTGTATTAAATATTTTGTGCTGGAAAATAGCTTTATAATGCAGTGTCAAGTCCGAAAATATACTGAATCAATGCTTTGTAATGTGGTCCCAAATGAATAACACGATGTAACAGGCAAAACTTTTGGAAATATAATCGCAGAGACCAAGAATAGGTGCCCCACTCAATTGGCAGTCATCAGTAAAAACTGTTTTGTTCAAAATTTGGAAAGTGCTCTTCTCATCATCACAATCCTTAGCACTTTACAGTTTCTCACATAAGAAAGAAAAAGCCTTAGAAATGTACAGTCACATACAGAAACTTTATGAGGTCTGCTACTCAAGTTGAGCAGATGTACAAAGTCTTAGCAAATTTAGCAGCTTGATGAAACAACTCCTACAAAATATTTCATCTTGTCTCCAATGATTTCCAGACCATCTTTTGGATGTAGTTCTTCCATCAACACTTCACACAAGTCACTACAATCTTTGTGTTGCCCTCGGTGTCCATCCTCCTTTGCTAACAAAGACTATTTCCTCATGAACACTCCACTGAACTTTCATTGCCTACCATACAGCTTTATGTTTAAGCCCCATATTTCAGGCAGAAACCATAGTTAACATGAGCAAGTATTTTATTTTCTGAAATAAAACCCATCAGTAAGAGTCAAGTAGGACATTTCATTTGGTTTTCGACCAGCTTTCCACTTGTTCAGTTATGATGAATCCCAGTTTTGCTGGCTGATGTCCTGCAAGCTTTCCATTGTGTAGTGAAACCAGCACGGTAGGTCAAGTACACGTCGTGCTGCAGGAAGCACAAGATACCAAGCACCAAAGTCACTTCTTCCATGGTGATTTTGCATTTGACTTCACACGGTTAACTAGACCATTTTTCCACACAAGCATGCTCTATGTATTACAGGTTAATTTTGCTGCTCTTAGCCTAAAAAACCCACACCTAAATAGATCCAATATGAACCATACTCTTTCTTTTAAACAAATGTGATGGTAATTGAGTATCAAGAGTGTTATTTTTCTTACCACGTGAAATAATTAATGAGTATTTCTAAGTACGTATTTCATGTTTCCTACAAAATTACATCTTGTAACACTCGCTTAATGGGAGGAAGAAAACCTAACCGTTTTTCTATTTCTAAGCAAATCGCTGCCATACCTTTTCTATCTTATCAAATCACATATATCATGTCACTTTGAACAATAGTTCCTCTAACTTACTGCCTAAGATTCAATCCAAAGATATAGCTGGCTTGTGCAATAGGTAGCGCAAATGATTGAGAGGGTCAACCAGTTACTATCTGGTTAAAAAAATGATATGACCATCCTTACATAGTGACACTTGATTATGATTAGCAACTGGTTATCATAAATGCATCTTTGAATCAGAGATGTATTTTAAATACAGAGTTTACAATGCAGTTTACTTCAGAATTGAAGCTCATGGTAAAAACACATGCAAGGCTGTAGAATTCTGTCAGAAATTTCAAGGCAGAGATGTTAAATGTAATATGCATTCAACAGTGTCATTTGCGATTCAACGGAGGTTTATTTTGAGAAGATGGAGACTGGTGACTTTTGTCATTATGAAACATGGCCTACATCTTTCACAATTTTAGTATGCTAATATAGAGACTAAGGAAAAGGAAAGTCCTGAATACTCATGACACTGATGAATTCTTTGATTTGAGGAAATTACTACTTGTCAGTGCTCAAATGTGAATTGCAAATGACATTGTCTACATATTTTTAAGTTTCTTTTGAATCCATGCTTTGTACTTGTTTTTTTCCTTACCAACTTGCAAGCTATCTCTGACAAAAAACATCTGTCAAAACCAAGAAAAAACTGCTAAACACTGCAGGCAAATTAATGCACTTCTGAGGGTAGACATATTGCCACTATGCTGTTATTTACATATAAAAAAATCTAAATAGATTTTAAGACAGTGAGAACCACTGCACTAGAAAAGGCCCCCAAACAAGTCACTCTATCTGATAAGCCTACACTTCACCAGTCTACTTCATCAAATTTAAAACAAACTGTCTATAAAATGCCCCAGGACAGAAATTCCTTTCAATCATCATGGGAAATGTGATAATCTGAGAACTGATGCAAAAAATAATGCCTGACTGAAAACTCACGCTACTATCTCCCTGCCAGGACAGCAATTTTGCTCCTTTCTCTCCTGGAAGAGGGACCTCTCATGGTTACTCCTTGAGGAATTGAAAGACTCCCTGCAGCAGCACATTCTCAGTAAGTGATTAACAACATGCTAACTCTGACATCCTAGCTAATTGATATGAAGGATTGATTTGTGCATGTGCAATCCTCTAGACATAAACATTGACCAAGTCTAGAACCAGGAGAGGATCTAGCTGCACCTAGACTGATTCCTCTCCAAGAGGAGTTTAAAAGAAAGGGAGTCCTTTCTGAACCTGATGACACAACAGAAGGGTCTCCCTGACAGCTTTAACTGGCTTTGCCCTCTATGCTATTAATAGCCAAGTGTACTTTGTCACCAAATCTTGTTAAACCACCATCACATTTACCACTGAATTTTGTCAGCTCACTGTTTTATATCAATAATATATATTGGTGTTTCACACTTATGAGTGAAGTACATCACTCCATTTGTGACATGGATGAAGGACAATGATTTTCTTGCCTAGCTGACTTGGTTCCTTTACTCTTTCATTTCCTCCCCTAGTTGTTTTTGGACACAGTCAGGTAATTTTTCTCAACATCTTAAGGCTAACACAACTTCTTCCATTCCTTTACTTCACAATGACTACAAACTCCTGTCTTTCATCCCCTTGGGCTGAGCATAATCACTGGCTTGTTCCCAGCCAAATCACTCAAGGCTTCAGGAATAGAAGAAATCCTCCAAAAAGAAGTGCAAATATCCTGATACGACCCATTCACACCCGGCTAGCTAGAGCACCACAGAACTTAAATCTAAGCCAGTTTCTACATAGTATGACAAAAACACAGATTGTCTCTGTAAAATGCATCAATATCAATTCAGCTGTGATCCAATTTCTTTTAGAGTGCAATGGAAGGGAAAAGATGGAAGCTTTCAAATGTCTAGTTTTTCCTTCGGTCTTATACAATTTTGCTATGCAGTGATTTGGGGGTGAAAATCCAAAAGCAAGCAGAAAGCTTGACCAAACAAAAATGACAGAGACAAGTGGGGCATAGACACACTTCAGAATAAAATCATGACACATATATTAAAAGAAAAAATCAACTTGTAAACTACAGTCAAGATGTTTAAAGACATCTTACCTATTACTTCTCATAATAAAGCATCTATGATGATTTTCATTGTAAAACAACGTAAAATTCATTTTTACCCGAACCATGTTTTAGTACAGTATGAGGAAACCATTATGTTTCTGCAGCTTCTTATGTCATGGCTACATCAAGTAGAGTTCTGTTTCCCTGTTTACAATATGTATTCCCATAACACAGCAGAGACCTGAGAACTCAAACTTTGAAGTGCTTCTTTGCCCTAAGACTTAGTTTATTCTTCAGACAAACTTGTTATATAAAGCTAATAGGTTCCAGAAAAAATGTAAATCAAAAGAATATTCACAAAACTGAAGTCCATTTAAAAGACACAGGGAAATACTACAACAGTCTAACACAGAAAACACTTTTACTAATGTTAAGTGTCCTAGTAAAGTTTAAACTGTTTTTGAAGAAGTTTCAGTAACTGTATGTGCAGCTTTCTGAAAGCAGAACCGGAGAGTAAGGGATAAAACATACTGCTAAAGGCAAATTTTGAAGTTTAAAAATGCTAGATATAGAGCTTGGACTGAAAATAGGAACCACCATCCAAATAATTCCTTTTTCCTATTGCATATGTTAATTCTTTGCAATGCATCATATCTATTGTCAATAGTATTATTCAAGATTTATTTTTTTTAAAGCTTTTTCTCCTGTTGGTAACCAGAAAATTACTATAGTGAGAATATAGTTGATAAGAGATTGCTACAGGCAATAATGGTAAATAAGTCAAGCATTTGTTGAAATGCTGGAATTTCACCGTGAATGGTCCCCAGATGTTAGCACTCTCACACAAGGTCAGATGGAAATGCCTCTTCATCCCCAACTGCACAGAACTGAAATGCCCGCGGGGAAAGCCAGCCTGTCCTGCAAGAGCACGAGGGAGCAGGCACTGCCTGTTTGCACCGATCAGGTCTGACGTGCTCACAGCAAAATCCTGAGCCTGTTTCAAGCATGCGCCAGCACGGGTAATCACAGCAGCGAGTCTCTATTAAGACATATAGAGCTCTCCTTGGTTTGAAATTTATGACTGTTCACTGCTAAAAGAGAAGATAATCCTCAGCCAGTCTGTTTCCTTACTCATCTCTACCTATGAATTAACTGTGACAAGAAATCTCTTATTGCACTGGACAATTTAAAGAACATGGCTCTGTGGTAACATAAAGTTTGCACTTCTAACTGAGAAATCCAAGCAGATAAGAACGTGGGACTGCAAATTACCACAGTGATCATTAAATCCATTCTTCCACTGACTTAACCATAAAAATAGCTGCCTAATCTAGTAAAGGCTACAAAAACCCACACACACATCATGAAAGACACTGCACCCTAAGAAAAAAAGGTTTATTCATTTGATCAAAGAAACACCTGGTATTGCTCTAGGCAATTCACTGCTGCAAAAGGTATTTTCCAGCTTAGGTCATTTTATGGTCTAAAATAATCACAAGTACTTTCACAAGCTTGATGTGTCATGATAGTAGCTCATCTCCAGCCTGCCTGTGAGGTGAGCATAACTTACAGACAACAGATAAAACTGAACTTTCTGTAACTGGATTCCTGTACCAGTAAGCCAGGAATTGGAATACAGTGCTCATCTGAGATCATGAGAAAAAAAGACAAAATCAAAATGCCAACTTTCCATCAGTATCACTCAGCTAAAATAAGAAGATGCACCCCTAGCAAGAAACTTATTCCCTGAAATAATTATGAGTGACATGTTTGGAATAGGATATGGTCAAGATTGGTGACTATTTCATTGTCATTTCACAGTGCAGTTGGAATATAAAGCAGTTTTTAAAATTGCAGTAAAAGTTTACAGGCTTTTAATCTTCTTCTTTTATGTGGTATATTTTTTTAGTCAAGATACTTTTTTAAGTGAAAAGCTAATAAAATTCTCCAAAAGCCACTTCATCATGACTTATCAATGCTGATTAGCAACATACTGAAAACTTTAGCATATTATGCATCACCAACCATATCGACTAACTTTTAAAAATTCTGGCACTCAAGTATCAGTAAGAGCATGAACATCTCTTTTGTTGTACCCTCGCTGTAGGGATTTTTCTGGTAAACCAGTTGAAAGCACTGCAAAATTAATCCTAGGTCTTTTTATTGCAAATGTTCTTTTTTATTGGTTAATAAACAATTCAGGGAAATTTGGAACCAGCCATGAAGAGATTATAAAAGGAAGGTTTGTTTCCCCCCCAAAAAATTAGAACTGGATTTTAGAGGTAGAAAAACATCCTGTTTTTTAGATGCAGTTTAAGATAGAGTTTTCTACATGAATTACTAGCACTAATAACTTTCATTTCCCACTCACAGCACTAAAGTACACCCATGATTTTAAAGATATCTATCTGGACCAGGCCTATTCTGAAACTATCCTCGTGACACCAGGAGTTCCATAAAGAATGTTACTCTTTCTTTCAAACATCTGCATCACCCTCACAGAAGTACCATAGAAGCTTAATAATAGTGAGGAAATTGTCCAATCTAAATGGAAGTTTGTAAAACTAAGGTCAGTTTTGTGGTCATTTAAGACTGACTCAGTCTTCTAAAGTGAACAGGAGCTGCAAGTGTTAGGAAAAGGACCTCCTGAAAAGGTACAAATGAACCTTGTGCCACCAACTTATAGCCCACAACACTCCTCTTGCAAATATGTGCTACCTTACCACAGATTTAACACCAGTCTTTTGCAAGCAGCACCTCAGCTACAGTTTCAGCAGCAGAGACTGGCACATCACTTCCAGCTTTTCCTTCCTGCCCAGCTATTAGGCAGCACAGAGTGCTGATGCTAAGCTCTTCTCATTCTCCTTTGGTCTACAGCTCTTTGGATATCACAGTTGCCTTTGTATGAAACAGACTTTTCCAAGCTGTGCTGATAGATACAGAGGACCAACTCATAACTGCTCACTTCAGAATTACTGGAGAAAACATGCTTTCTAAAGGAAACTCATTTAATAATCAGTGACTTCAGTCTAACGCCTGTTTACAAATAAAACACTCAAAACCTATTTTTTAATAACCTGTACAGCTGTTGGAGGACATCTAACTGGCAGAGATGGAAAGGAAAGTACTCATTAAACCCTTATCAGATACCTAATCTAAGCATTTTTGCATCATTAGCTCAGACAGCTAATCCCTGTCTGACAGGAGGTCAGTGCTGTGGTGCAATTTGGTGCAATTGTCATGATGCAGTGTGAACATATGTGCTAAAAATTGAACAGATTTAAACAGGGCAACACAATGCTCCGCTGAAATAAAAACAGCAAGTGCTCTGCTTCTGTTCCAAGCATGGGTACGGTACTGCTGAATTGATTCCTATCTGTTGCTGGCAACTACATCACATTTTTCAGGATAAATAAACTCCATATAAAAGTGACCTTTTGCTCTGATTTATTCTGACTGGAAGGCTGTTCAGATTTCTCATTTTTTCAGTAGTAAGAACTTTCTGCTCTCTAACGTACATTTATTTCTTGCCAGTTCTTATGTCAAAATAAAAGTGCTTTAAGTAGGCAACAAAGCAGTTTTTGAAATGTTCTAGAAATAAGCAAAAAGCTTAAATTCAAATTACTACTGCCTAAAGCCCTAAGCATTTTTTCCGTGACAATTTCCACACTCTTTCCAAAAAAAGAAAGTCAATTATAAATTTGTATAACCTATTTAGACAAGTATTCAAAATTAGGAAAGGTTGGACTCACAGTCGTCAGCATTAATTGTCAACATTTTGTCTTTTCTGAACACTTATCTTTGTTCAAATCAAAACATTTTGTCTCATAAGAACAATACACAGGACCATGCAAATCTACACTTGGATAAAACAAATGCAGACAGTTTGAAACAGTTTAGGCCATCATAATTTACCAAGATCACAATGCTTGACTATGTACTAATAGAGTTTTAATAACTGATTTCTGGGGATTTCTAGAGAAAAGGTCTGAAAACTTGCCATTTGACTGATTTGACTTACTAGTCTGCTTATCTTAGTTGAAATGACCTGAAAAACTGTTAAAAAACCACCAATATGTAAATCTTGTTACATATTGTTTCATCTGTCTTTCTCTTTTTCCTCTTATTAGATACCTTCTCAAAAAGTCTGCAAGGTTTATTTCAATCAGCTTCTGTTGGTTTGGTTTTCTTTTTATGTCTGACTAGAAATTTTCCCTTTGCTTATCACACAGACTGTTAACACAACATAGTTGAGGTGTTTATTTCACAAAGCAGTATTTTTGAAAAAGAAGGTGGCTTTCAAACAGGCATGAAAGGAAAACAAAGAGTCTTTCACAAGCCTCAGATACAGAAATAGCAGGGTCGCCAGAAATTACTCCATAGTGTAGCAAGGTCTCAGTATCTCTAGTCTCCGTCTCAGGCTCAAAGCTTCTCTCCTGCAGACATACACACAGAGCTTCATCACATCAGCTGGCATCTTACCCTCAACCAAGCATGAGCTGTTAGAACTAAGTACAGATATTTCAAACATTTACTGAGTATCCCTTTGGGAAAGAAGTTGCATACCCAAAACAGCATCTCATGTTTTCCATTAAACCATAGCTTTTCATCTTTCCTCACAGCTCTGGAACTTGGAAAAGGTCCCTCAGGAGACAGCTGCTCTTTTTCTGCCTCTCACCACTGCTGTCCCAGTAGCTCCTACACACAGTCTTGCAAGCAAGGGCAGCCACTGCCCCAGGAGACTTGACTGTCCTGGCAGACAGCCAGGGTTCACCCAGGACCATTTCTGCCAAATCCATTTCAGCTTCTCTTGGATAGCCTATCTCAGAACAGCAATTTCCACTCAGGAGAGGAATAAATCATATGGGATACACCAGTTCTTTTTACCAAATGGAAGTGGTCTTATGGTACCTGTTTGGGCAAGATAAACAAATGCAATTAATTAACTTCTCTCACACCTAAACGAAACTATTCATCTAAAATGCTTGAAGCCACCAGATTGAACACTGCAGCTCAAAGAATAGGCAATTTTCTTCAGCAAAACCTGCAGCAGCTTTCAGACCTTCAGAAACCACTGAAGGAAACATCCATGAGCATTCAGCAACTATCAGACTTCCTAAATTTATCACTTGCTACCAAGTTCCTCCTACAGTAAACAGATCTTCAAGTCCTGAAGATAATTATCAACCCTGCATCCTGAGCCAATTCTTCAGCTTACCAAAGCAACTACAAGCCAAGAGTCAAGTTAGCTTTTTTCCTTACTACACACACACACACACACACACACACATCTTTGCATACAAACTCTTTCAGCAAAAAGTGTGCCACAAGTATTCATTCTAATCAAACAAAAAGTACTGCCTAGGAAAAAATCTGCCCACCTTCAAAAGCAGATTTGATGGTAGCCATCAGGTCCAAAATTTTTTTGAAACATGGAACACTATTCAGGGCTTTTTTCTGAAAGGACTACAGCTGAAGTGTGTTTGGTAGGAACAGACCTAGCTTTCAATAATTTTCCTTTCATGTTCAGACCAGAAGTTTGAAAATTGCCTCCTTCATCCCATGAGATATCATGCCTGAGCCAGTTGTGATTTAGTTATTTCTGACAAGATATAAAAATATTTATTTACTCAATGTGGAAGTTGTACTTACCAACGACACTGACAGAAAAGGGAGCACCTTTAGCCTAGTGTTAACTATGACAGAGAAAATGGTCCTAAGCTTTGTATCTTCTGTTCCATATGACTTCTTAAACCCCTACCTACACTTTCTTCACTATTCCAGGCTTGGCTTTGACTAGGAATTCCATTTTGGACAAGAGAAAACACTTCCCATCATGTCTGGTATGTACATTCCTAAAAAGGAGGACTGGTGTCAACCAATTAACATTTTCTAAAGGAACAGCTACTTTGCCA
>WEIT01018875.1:17161-32595 GCA_013389985.1 Dryoscopus gambensis | reverse complement strand
CGTATCTCCCATTATGGTGTACCTATAAATTTCTCTGAAGTATCTAGCTCTAGACAGTTGTAACAGGACAGTGAACTCAAATTTGGCCCAGTAATGTGCGTTCCTTTTCCCTAAACTTGATATGGGTGTAAAAACAACTTTATCAGATATTACATAATAGGATTTGTTTATCAGACCTCAGACTCTCTTCCTGTAAGTACACAGGCTTAACTCCGTTAGCATGAATAGTTTCACAGAATCAAGCAGGACCACCCAAGGGAATATAGCATAAGCACATGTGTAAGTAACTGTTTGTTTAACTTGAGCTTGTACATACTAATAATTTTGCATTAACGTTTTAGTGCAAAAACAGAGGCAGACAGCTTCTGCATTCAGCTTTTCTTTAGGAAAGAGTGTGCATTCAACTTTACTTTAGGAGTTCCTTTCACTTTATAAATGCTGAATGGTGAATTTATGGCAAATTTTCTTCTTTACATTCTTGGCAACTATAAAATTGCAAGGGTTGACCTCATGCAAGAAAAAATAGTTGTGGTGCATGTTTACCTTCCACATTAAAATGTATTTTACTTTTTATTCTTTTACTGCTGTGTATTTACAAACTTTTCTGTGCTTATTCATTCCAGTTGAATTTTTACATGCAGCCTCACATCCCTGGAGATGCAATATATTTTAGATAAAGGTTGCAGGTTGGCATTCAGTCCCATCCAGTAAAAAATAAACATTCAATTCAGGAAATTAGGTGACTTGCTGCATTAAGAAAACCCCACAATAACACACACCCACACATACCCCCCCACCCCAAAAGCAAAAATCTCACAACAAACAAACAAAACCACAACCAAAGAAAAAAACCCAAACATTTTGAAGCAAAATTTCCACTCAAAATATTAACTGTTGTAGAAAGATTTTGATATGGGCCTTTTCTCAAACAGCAAATTGTAAGATTTATAGAGTTATGAACACTGATCCACAAATATTTAGTGGCAGCTGTAAACTTCAGTGATCCATTATCAGCAAGACTGTTGTCAGCTTACAAAGGAACATATTTACTGGTGATGATGCTTTGCATACTCTGGTAAAAAGTAAATAGTGGATATTATTATTTGTTTGAGTATGTCAAAGTATGAGCAGTAGAAGAATTAAGAACCATATAAGTTTCTAAGTTCATTCTAATTTTTCTAATGACAGGGCAAGAGATGAATATGACCATGGTAGAGCCAAAACAAGTGGGTATTTTAACTCTACATACAATTTTAACATAAAAGTTCAAAACTCCATAGCCTGTTCCTGTCTTGGTAAAACATTGAGACTATGTGTAGGACCTAACAGTTCTTGCAATAAATCACTTTTCAATACAATTGTATAGGTACTAATAATTACAGCAATTTGGCATCCATTTTTGGACATTTTAAAGTACAATTCAAGATAAGATGAAAATGGTGATAGTGTATATTCATATATATTCATAGGGATTTTGGAGCCATGCTGGTTATCTAAGTTTATTATTCTGAAAATGTTTGAGACACACTGCAGTACATATTCAATTCTTGGTGGTCTATTTTATGGAGATGGGTTACGTACAGATTTTAGAGAGGAGAGATCATGTTTATAGGAAATCCTCTCTCTTCCAGATTATAGCCACTTTAGCTAGAATTCATGCAAACATGCTCCCATCCTGGAAAAGAGAACCTAATGGGAAGGAATCTCTAATATAGGGGAAGGTCTGCTGAGAAATGTTGGACATTATTTTGGCAAGAGCAAAGGAAGATAAAAGAGAAATATGGAGAGGGAATCTTGGGAAAACATCTCTTTTCATGCTTTGCCTTTGGCCTGCAGCTGTCCTGCCTGTACAGGCTCTGAAAAAAGACCACTTCATTTTCTGCAAACAGTTCTGTCTTTAAATGTTTATCTTTTCTGTATTAAATATGAGTACAAGACCATCACCAATAAGGAGAGAAGGCCGGGAGGGAACAGGCTTTGCATAACACTGTTAAGTGAAGAAGCATTTAAAGGTAATGGAACCCTTCAGACTGACTTCTTCTTTCTCCATCTATTGAAATGTAGGACTGGAGAAAACGTCAGTAGATCTTTGGTCAAACCACTTACTAAGAGGCCAGCTGAAGTAAACTCAGCCATGCCTTATAGCTGCTCATCCAACTTCATCAAAAGTCCTGATGAAGGAGATTATACAGGGGTGGGGGTTTTTTTGCTAGCCTAGCAATTCTTTACTTGAAGAGTAAGAAAATTCTTCAGAATATTCCCTAAGATTTTTGCAAAGTCAGTTACACTGATTTTCTTTTGTCCTTTGTTGGACATGGAGAACCAAGTATTCATCAATATCTTTGGAGACCAACATATGCAGTGTGGAAAGCCATGACTAAATGCTCTCACAAAACAAAGAAACATTGACATCTGGAATAATATCCTCAGCAATAATATTTGGATAGAAAGATATAGTTGAAATGTTCAACATTTCCCCCTTAGTTTTCTTTCTACTAGATAAACAAGCCTAACTCATTCAGTCTTTTGTCATAGATCATTTTGCTCAGCCCTTATTGAGCGTCTCAATTCTCTGTGCACTTCTGTCTGTTTGCATGTCAGACTTTCTGTGGTCAAGATTCTCAGAGATCTCATCAAACCAAGCTGAATTGAAAAAGAACAAAAATCTATATAAATACACAAACATACATAACATCTCTATGTACCTCCTTCATTCTATATTCTTTTTGTCTGCTAGGACCTGCCAGATTATTTGCCTTTTTTTTTTCTTTTTTAGGAAGAGCAGCATGTAATTTATTTTTTAATTCATTTTTAATGCCACTATAGTTCTCCTTGTGAAGAAAACCCCTTGTCCCTATTTTTATGACATTTTGACTTGTTTATGTAGGACTACTTCTCTTATTTATCAGAGACAGTTTGAATTCCTTTTCCTGGTATCTGTAAGGCGTCCTCTTATTTCTAAGTCTATTCTCTTTCCCACCAACCTTTTTAAAAGAGAACTGCTCCCTCCCCCGCCGAAAAAAAAAAAAAAAGTAAGCACCTGGCAAATCTGGATGAGACCTGCTCTTGAAATATTCTCCTATCTGACAGTAAACCTTTTTGCCATTACTGGTGAATTATCTGTCAGCAGTACCAGTGGCAACTTTGCAACTTTGAAGGGAAGTTGTGGCACACTAAATTGTTGCTGCTTTATGAAGAGTCCTTCTTTGAAGGAACACAAACAAAAGCATGTTTTGGAGTATGTCACTGTGTAATAATAGTAAAGACAGTTAAGAACATCAACTAAGTATGACACACCACAATACTATATTCAGATTTTCACATTTTCCTGCATCTGCTCTGTCTTGCACAATAAGTACAGAGGGAAGAGGGGAAAACTCTAGTTTTGCCTTTTCCCCACTTGCTGCTGCCTGCATTTAGACAATTCTTATGAAATTGAGTTCTTCCCCTGTTTCAGGGGGGAACTGCTTCAGGTTCACTATATGCTACTTGACTGTGCAAGAGCTGTTGGAGAGTTCAATGTCCAAATTTCCAAGCACATGAATACCAGCATTGCCTTAGCTTCTTTCCCACTTCTTGAATTCCCCTGATTTCAGATCCAAAATGTTACTACAGACTGACTAGCTAGGAAGATTGTTACTTGCTGTATTCTTTTTTTCTAGAAGAACAAGTAAGTCACTAACAATCAATGAACCCCTAAAAGGGAGTATTACATATTCCATCTCTGGGTGAACTCATATTTCTGTTAAGTGAGTGCCTCCTCACGTCCCTTTTACCAGTCAGAAGTCTGAAAGCCAAATAGAGGAAAACAAAAAAAGCTATCCTAATTTAAAAAACCACAAAAACCAACCAAAACCCAAACCAACAAACCCAAACAAACTTGTTTTTTTCCAAGCCAGATTCGATTACAGTATGTCTTCTTAGCCATTCATCCTCATCTAGCAACCACCCCTTGCCCCCCAGGTTCGAAAACTGGTTTAGGGATTAAAGTTCCAGAGAGAAGCAAACCGAGGAGGTCCCTCACGGCCTGCGGCTGGAGGGCATGTCCGGGAAGGGCACTCCCGAGGCAGGGATCGGGGCGGGAGGACGCCGTCCCTGGGGTGCCAGACCCTACCAGCTTCGCCCGCTTCCCGCCGGGAACAGGGCGGCTTTAGGGACCTGAGTCTTCAAAGCAAGGCAGAAACAGGGCTTTCCTCACCTGTCAGCATCCAGTAGGAGGCAGCCATGCCTGGGCTGCTGCGAGCCGGGGCCCGGGAGCCCGGGCGGAGGGCAGGGGTGGCGGGAGCGGTCCTGCCGCCGACGCGCCCAGCGGAGCTGCGCTGCCGGTGGAGCTCAGCGCTCTGCACCGCCCGTCCGCCTCGCAGCCGAGTTAGGCATTTCCTGTTTGTTATCCAGTCTTTACGTTGCTTCTTCGCATTAAGGAGAATTTAGCTTCCTCCCACCGCACACACTTTTCCCCCCACTCACCCCCCTAAAGATCTCTGGGCTTTGGAAACGTCCCCTTTGAATTAGCCCAGCGTTAGGATGTACAAATAAAGCCAAATCTCCCCCACTAAACACTCCGGCTGCAGCTCTCAGAGAGAACAGCAGACCTTAAAGGGACATCTCTCCGTTCATAATTAATAAGTGTCTCCCGCCGGCCAGCCCCTGTCCCAGTAGGGCAGGAGTGAGCTGGGTGTGCTACACAGCCTCCCCTCTCGCCTTACCAACAGGAGAAACACGTCCTTGAGGTAGGGGGATGTGGTTGACTGCTCGTTTAATTTCTCTGACATCACCCCTTAAAAACGCACTCTACGGCTGGTCATTTGCCCGCAAGAGGAAGCCAGCCACCCCCTCCCCATTCTCCGCTCTGGAGACGCAGTAACTCTTCAGAGAGTGGGCGATTTTCTCGAGTCTTTGAGTCCTCCTGTGCTTTGCTGCGCAGAGGAAATAGCAGACAGCTGCCTTTGCCCTCATCTATCGAACGTTTGCATGGCATCCATTCCCACTCTCCCTGCCCCCCAAGCGACTTCTCTAGTAAATAACTGAATAAATAGCAAAGGTAATAATCAGCCAGATTCAGGCCCGTGAGCGGGGATTTTCAGGGTTTGTTGCATACTCCGGAAAAGAGCAGTTTTGCAGGACGTTTTGAGTTTCCAGAGTGATGCTCAAGTGGAGTGGCACCCCTTCAGCAGTGTATGAGATCCCACACTGGGCCTGGTGAAAAATCATTTTATTGTTTATAAAAAAAGGGAACCTGTAGTCCCTCAAGCAAGAAAAAGGAAAACCAAATCTATACGGATTTGGAATTTTTGGTGTTTCTAGAAAAATCCTCTATCATTTCCTTGACCTGGAGCAAAGGATTTGGTGAGTAAGTGGAAGTTAGGGGAATTTTGGCAAGTTCTTTTGAGACTAATAAACTGTAGCTTTTAATAAGCGCTATAATAGCTTATTGCATCTTCAGACTTCTGTCTTAATTTCATGAGAACATTTAGGGTGCATCTTTACTTGTAGATCTGTGTAATTTTAGAAAACGGCACAGTTTTAAAGCTGGTTTTAAGAGTAAAGATCCTCAGTAGGACTACTCAAAGCCGATGAAATTAAGCACATGTGTAGCTTTTACTGAATGAGAATTTTAGCTTGGTTGGTGCCAATTTAAAAGACAAGACACATTTTTTCCAGTCAAAGGTTTTATGCACAAAATTAAAGGAAATGGAAATGGCATCCAAACTAAAAGAAGACTGAGATTATGGAAAAAATTGTCATTTCATTTTTGCCAGTGAGTTGTGTTACTACTACTGTTATTCTGAAACAAGGTTCGTAACCCAGTGTACTAGAGCCAACTGCACACAGAGTTGATGTAGTTTATTACAGAGTTACAAGTCTGGGTGCTGGGTGATAATCCACAAAAGTCAGCACCCTCTGGGTTATAAAGCGGGGGGTTTTTTATACCCTTTTTAGTAATATATTCCACCTACCTAATACAGATGGACTGCTGTATTTTCTTAAAAAAAAAAAAAACAACCTAAAAACCCACCAAACAACCAGACCAAACAACCAAATCTTTGTATTCCCTGTGTCACTATACTTCAACTAAAGGCACATGGAGGACTTGAGCTTACTTTCAAATCATAGTGAAGGATTTTTTTTTCGTGATTGAATGTATTACATCAGAGGAAGAAGCAGGGGAACTAAGGACTCTTGGACTAAAATAAATTCAAGCCTATTTGAAATTTATGTAGCACTTGGGATATATATATGTATGGCGATGGTACATCATGTTGGACAATAGCACTTCTTGAGAATAAAAAGAAACATTTCTGATGAAGAGTTATTCCTAATTTTTACCAAATTATTCTTTATATTATGATTTATTAATTTCTTTTTGTGATGGTGTCCTACATGTCTTGCATCAGACAATGTCAAAAGGAAAACATTAGAAAAGATAATTGCTGGACTGAGCTAGCATTTCTTATTTATTTGAACACATTCAAGAAAGTAAAATACACTGCAGACTTACAGACAACTATCTATTTTGGAATGTCAAACTAGAAAAAACCACAAACCCTCCTTTTCAGAGTTCGTGTTGCTTTATTTGCATTAATTCAAGCGAAGTTAATAACGTTGCTAAATTCTCTTCTTGGAGAAGTGTCATATATTAGTCGTAAGGAGTAAATCTGTTTTAAGCAGGAATCTCTAGAGGATGCCCACTCAGGCCCAGAAGTAGTTAAGACACTAGGTTATTTTAATGTGAGGAAAACAAATATTACTAGTTTCAGTGGATTGTAATAGTATATCACAACCATTACCCATAGTGATGGATAAAAGAAAAAGGTCAAATTAGTTTAAAGAATACAGTTGGCTTGCATATTTTATGTCTTTCTAAGGTGTCACAGAATGTTGAGGAAGGATTTTTTCCTAGTGCTATAAATTAAACATGATTTGTCATTTTGAACTGTGCCTCCCAACTCAGTTTCAGCAACTTGTTTTAGAATATGTGATATAGAATAAGTACACTAGCAGTTCCATGGAATCTGATGGAAGTATTTGTGACTAAAGATTAGTTTAAACACTTTGAAAAACTAGACTTCAAAAAGACAACAAAAATTAAAATTGTCAGAAAGACTCAATTCTTCTCACTTCTAGGCGGTGTTATTCCTGCAAAAAAACCCCAACCAGTGGAAATAGATTCTGTCCCAAAGGTCAGGAAAGAAGAAACAGGAACCTAAGGTTTTCATATAGTTTCAAAGGCAGGCAGTCTTCTAAGTAGTGTGACTATAATTTACATAGAACTAATTTTTCATGGAAATTTTCCTCCCACTCTTAAAGAGGATATGAGCAATTTTAATTTATTTTGTTTGTAGGTAAAAAGGTTGTCTGATCTGTAACACAAGAGAGCAATGTGTAATGAAAGACTGACTTCAAATAGCCAGAAGCATGTCTAACTTTCTTCCATTAAAGGAATAGTATGACAGCATCAATATTGTAAGAGGGAAGTAACATATTTCTGCGGTGTTCACTGTTGTTATTACACTGTTGTTATTATGCACTGCATGGAAAATACTAAAGAATGTGTTCATATAGTTTCTAAGTGAATATTTATCATTGACAGTGCTTATCATAATCTTGGATAGTTTACATTGCACTGCAGATTAGTGATAATTTACATTTATGTTTTTTTTCTTACACTTGCTTATTCACAGTCTCCATCACCTTGATGATTTTGTCATTCATTTTCAGTCTCCATTTTTTCCTATCTGATTCTAGGACCATACTAGAATTCACTTGGCAGAACTTTGGGTCTGTAGTCTTATTTTTATTATGTCTGAAATATTTGAGGGCTTCTTCTTCAAGTACCAGAACTAAGACCTTGCAGGATTTGGTATGGTTCCAGCACTACTCTATGCATAAATCTTTTCATGTTTTACAGCTCAGCTTTTAACTGATACTTGATATTCTTGGAGAATGCCCATGTTTCTGCTCCATCTGTATTAACCAGTGGTACAAATGTGCCAAAAATCCTTTTTGCTATACAATAGGATCTTCATAAAAATTTTGTTTTGCAGATTGTGTTAGTTTAATTAATGTTGGTAGATGTTATGGAAAATGCCCTTTTTGTTCTGTATTAAATCTACTCTCTACAATATCTTTTATTTCTTCTTGTTCTTTTTTTGATTATGGATCAAATATCATAGTGTAGTTGTGAACTGAATTAATATACAGCCTGTGTTCTTACTGAAATAAGATTTCTGATTTTCCTCCTTAAGAGATTTCAAGTGTCTCATATCCTCAGCCGTGCTGCTTTTCTTAATGCATTTTCTCTAGGTGCAAGTTTCTTAATATTCATTCTAAATTTTTAGAGACCAAAATTAGGTGTACCACAAAAATACAGGAAGACCAGAAAGAGATGAGTTTGTACAGAATCACTTACGGCTAAGCATCTTCCACCAATCTCTTTAATTTTTAATTGTTGTTGCTTTATACTCACAGAGGATTTTTATATTAAAACAGATTTTAAGATTCTTGCAGATTATATGCCTATGCTTTTCATAATTCCTTATGCTATTTCTATTTCCTTTGAGTCAGTTTCTTACAAGTTTAGTCGTGATTAACTGTTTTTTCCTGCAAGAGGGAGATTTTCTGCTTGCTTATTAACTTATCCATGTACCTATTTGTAAATTATCTTTGAGCTCTGTAGTATATTACCAAACTTTAACACGAATATATATTTCTTCAAACTATACACTATAGAACACAATCTACTCAACATGGATGAGGTACTAATTTCTCTGGCCTGAGTGCATCACCTTTTTTTGTGCTGGAACACTATTTCTGCAGCACTGAAGTCACTCAGCTATGGCACTGAGTCTGAAGGGAATGGAACTGGTAACTTCAAGTGTGGGGACATGAAAAAAATAAATCAATATTGTATTACACAAAATCAAGGACCTAGAAATTGCAATTCAGATAATGTTGGTCCCTCAGTGCTTTAGCTCCACTGCATCATACAAAGAAGATTTGCAATAAGGCCAGAATTTAGGTGTAGAGGGTTACTTATTCTCATTAATACCTTGGGCTTTCTACAGTCTGCACACATTTCTTTTCCTTTTTATTACTGCTTCTTCTGTCTTTTTTTTTTTTTCTTTTTCTTTTTTCTTTAACATGTTGCTCGTGGTATGTTGTGTAACCAATATTATTTATTGTTCAGATAGACTTCAATTATGAAGCTGTATAAAAGAATAACTTACTGAGAACATGCTGTGAAGGGAGGCTAATTGACTAATTTCTCAAAACAATTACATAGTCTGCAGAATCTTACCTTGTATTGCATTGCACTGCATTCATTACCTTCACAGCTGGTCTGCATAATATAATAACTTATTACTCTTTGGTTACAGAAAAAAGGCAGCTTTGATTGTAATAACCCTGTGATAATAATTTTATTCTGTTTTTTTCCTTTCCTAATAGACAAAAACATTGTCTGTCTCCTTTTTTCTGGATGCACACATTCTTCCTCCATGTCAATTGTATTGTTGTTAATGCAAAAACAATGTTTAAATATAGATCACTGTCCAAGCTGTCCTTTAATCTTCTTAACCAGGGAGAAAAAAAATCTTGCTTTTTTTGAAGGAAGACAAACCTGGTCATGATGACAGCCTATGTTTTTTATGTTTAAAAAAACCAAAATGAAACAAAAAACTCAACCAACCAAACAAAACCCCTGAAAAACCAACAAACAAAACAAACCCACAAAAAATTCATAAGAAAACCCAGCACAAACAAACACACAAAACCCATGCTAAAACCAAACAAAAAATTCACCCCAACAAAACAGCACACACACAAGAAAGGAAAAGATCCCAGTAGCAGAAAAACTTCAGCTTTTGCAATGATTGCCTATTTATTTTTTAACTATGTGATTTTCAGGCAAATTAACAGTTTGCAACAATCTTTGTACAATGAAGAATATATTATTACTTTTTTAGTGAAGTTGCAAACCAGGCTCCTGCTGGGATTTGAACTTCTGTAGATTGTGGTAACTCTTTGTTTCAGGGGTGCTACAATCAGTTTTACCTACAGAGACCTTGTAAGAGACTGTCTGAAAATCCCTCATTCTGCCTCCCAATTGTCGCAACAGGAACCCCGAAAAGACCCTAAAAGGACCTTGAGCGACTGAAAATCCTGGCCCGGCTAAGGTGGGATTTCTAGCAGGTACTGGTTGCAGGCACACCCGCTGAGAGGCATTCCTGAGAACAATGACTGCAGGCCATGGGGGACTGCTCACGGCCAAAAGCTGTGGGGGCTGCGCTAGAGCGAAACCTGCCTTGGCCCGTCCTGGCCTGCTCCGGACAATGCCTATTCTCTGCATCCTCGGTCCTGCACCTGCTTCCCAGGACAACGGGGCTCACAATGAGACTTTCCGCACCTTTTGCCAATAAAGTGCACTGTCTTGATCAACTATAAAATAGGCCTTCTAAATCACGACCACCGAGATCTCCCCAACAGACAAAGATGCATCCATTGGCCACCGTACCAGGATTCGCATCTCAGCTGATTGGTAGCTATCATCCCCTTTTCCCCTCTTTTCTCTCTATCCTTTGTTTCCTATATCTGTCCCCTCTCTATTGCATTGAGTTACTGGCACTTTGAATAAAGGTGCATTGTTTTGATTAAATTGAATTTCCCCTGTGTTTCTTTTGCACTCTGAGATCAGTAAGAGAACCTATCACGACCCCCACTATTATTAGCAGATTGTGACACACCTGTAATTCAGATCCCACTGCTCCATCTACCTGTCTACATAAATAATTTTTTTTTGTGGTCTGGAAGTCTGGATCTTTCTGAATCCCCTATTAATAGGGGACAGATGACAGAGAAGCTAATATGCATAATTTTGTTAGATTAATAACGCACTCAGCTTCAAAGTCAGAATTTTAAATTGCTGTTCTTTTTCACATTGAAAGACTTTTTAAAAAGCATCTCCAGTTTTCCACAGTCATGTCAAAACTTGCAGACTTCTGCCTAACTAGCTGTAGTGTTCTGTTGAAACTGATAGTGTATACTGGAGAACTAAGATTTCTTCAGGCCGGAAGCAATCTGCAGAACTCTAACTCTGGGAACTGCTGCAATGAACCTTTTTCCCCATGCAGGCTGAGTTATGTAGCTCTCGATGTCATGAGATGTGCTCTCCTTGAGTGACCAATATATTAACACATCTGTCACACGACTGAGTACTCGTGTATAAGCCCTTTCAGATGAGTACTATGCAGATATTCCATGACATTGTGCTTTTGCATATCAGCCCTTTTAGATATGATAGGCAGGAGTATGATTGTGTATGAAAGGTGCTGCCAGGAACTCATGAAAAAGGGTGACAAAAGGTAAGGCTCCGAAGACAATCCATACCAGGACAACTCTGCCTACTCCATCACCATACCCAATAATGCTTCAGGTAGCTAGGAGGAGAGTCTTTAATGTGACTGAATTGTTCTGGTGACCTGGATACACCCAATTGTTTTAGGTTAATTCACTTACATGGAATGCCCTGAGCATCATATAGAATGCATGTTGTCCTAGAAGAAGGAACCAGAGACCAGGACTCATCACCAGAATGACAGCTTAACCTTCTTGTCAAAGGACTCAAAAGGACATTTTCCTTGCAGTGTAAATCACCGTTAATCAATTTGTGCTGAGCATACTCTGAGTGCATCTACAGGATCAGGCTCTTTAGTTAAACTGAAAAGAAGAGTATCTGATCGGGAGGTTTGATCTAGACACCAAAATGCTTTGGAAGCACAGTTCTCCCCATGCAAAAAAAAAAAGCTAAATATCTGGAGAATCTCATGGCTAGACCAGCATCCAAACAGAGTAATTAACTCTTAAGTTCAGAGAAGAGGTGAAAACAGAATTTTTAGGTCAAAATTCTGAATTTAAATATGCAGTTTAAATTAGGAATTGCTTTATAGCATCAGTGGATCTAGATCATGGGGCAAGCATATCTTTGGGTTTATCTTAAAATTTAAAAAGAGAGACTTCTTATAGTGTTTTAATCAAATGGTGGTAATATTTGCTGATTAAAAACCCCAAGAATCTGTGTTCCAGTTCTGTAAAATGATCCTTGAGTGTAACAAATATAACTGTAGCAATTCATAGAAATTATTTAAATTATATAGTCATAATGAAAGAGGAAGTTCTGCTGTGATATAAGGAGTTTATGATCAGTAGCTTTTTGTTAGTTTGAAAATTCATTCCCTGTGAAAAACAAAAATGTTGCTCATGCTGTATTATTCTCTTTTTCAGCTGCTTAACTACTGAGTTAGAAATCAATAGAAGTGATATTATAAATGTGTCATTGCTATGCCATTTGACATGTCTAAAAATACCTAAATATTTGCATATTTAAAGATTTTCTACATGTTGTAAAAGTATAATCTGAGAAAGTAAAGATGCGGATGTTTCTTCCTCTTCCTCAGCTCATAGGAAATTCTGGTTCTAGGGACCAGAATGAACTCAAAATTCAAGAGGCAAGTTGTTTGTTGCAGAAAAATTTTCAAAATTCATGGTTAACACTGTATAAACCAGGAATCCCAGAAATGGATGTGCAGTGTTTTACTGTGGGTTCTTCTGTGGGCTAGCATTTATTCAGATGATACAACATTAATAGCGGCAGTTTCAGAGTGACCTGGGGGTGGATTTGTACACAGATAGAAGTTAAAAAAAAATAAATTCTTATTTCATAGCATCTAAGGAAACAATTTTTCTTCATCTTCAAGATATTCATCAGTCTAATAAGAACGAACAATTTAATGTGTTTCTGCAGTCTATGTAGCTTTTATGTTTTCTTTCTAAAGAAATTGTGTTACCTCCATCAAAGTTTTATTACAGAATATCACTGTCCAAGTATCCAGTGACCACACTGGAGTTATTAAAATAACCAATATATTTGCCAGAGACAGAGTTAATTTTATTAATAGTGTCCTTATTGATGAGGCAGTGGATGTGAGTGTTATGCCTGGATTAGTTTGTGTTTACTGTCTATGGAAATCTTATTTCTACAATAGGGCTGGGCTCAGAGCCAAGACCTTGGTTCAGGTCAGCACATTTTGCAGAGGCTTTAAAGTTAGCTCAGCAATCCAAATAACTCCCTGTGGAGCAATTCAGGACAATATTTCTCCCAAACTCTGCAGCCAAACTAGCCTTTTTGACCTTGTCCAGAACTCGTAGGTTGCAGCTTCTCGATTAACTCAGTCTGGCACCATTATCAAATACCTGTGCACCCAATGTGCATTTATCTGCCTGACATCTTGAACCTCTTTAGAAGTTTTTCAGGCTCTAATGGAAGGTCTTGTGTCACCAGAACACAGCTGAGTTTTGACTGCTAGAAGAACCATATTTGTTTGCTTTCAAGAGTGCTTTTTGAGTGCTCTTATTCAAATAAAATGAATGGTCATATCACTGACCATGTTTGTTCTCAGTCCTATTTCATCTGCTTTTTAGAGTCTTTTCTGAAAAGCCTTTTCTTATTGCTTTTTCTATAAGTATTTTGCTCGGCCAGGGAGGAATACATATCTCAGATATCAAAAATGTATTTCTTCTAGTAATCTCTTTCCTCAGTACTTAGCTAAGTCATTATCACTGCTTTAAAGCTGCTTAAAAAAATAGGGGTTTTTTCCCCCAAAAAGTATTTTGGAAGGCCTTTGATGAGTTTTTGAAGTATTCTTCAAATAATGGTTTTTTTCAGGAATGGTCCAAAGTTGGTATCTCACCAGCTTGTCCATCTGACATTTGTAGCCCATTTTATAAGCTGATTTGGGGACAGTAATCACAAACCTTCAGGAACAGTATTTTGTAAATTCAGAGCACCTTATCAAATGTATTTCCTAGGCCCCTGGATTAATGGTCTGGCAAGGAGCTCAAGATTTCAATCCCAGTTTCCAGGTTTATAATTACTTGAATTACATGAATGCTAGTGTATGTGAATGCATGCAGGTTTCTAGATGCACTGTGCCAATTAGGAAAGCGAGGCCTGCAGTGGTGTGATGATACGAGCCAGTCTCCCTGAAGTGTTTCTCTTGCTTTGGAGAGAATAAGAACTGGGTGATGAACCGGAACAGGAAGAAATTATACTTCACATCCATCTGAGAAGATTCCACTGTCAACATCTACCCCACAAGACAGTTCCTGGCAAGGGGTAGACAAGAAATTTACATCAAATCTTTCAGGCACTGCCAGGCTGGAAATGAAACATGCTTCTGTATCACTGGAAACTGCTCAATCATATGGTATGCAGGAATTAAAAGGCATGATTACATCTGTAAAATGTTATCAAAGGAAGCTAAAAAGGCAGATTGGACAACATTTCAGGAACCCCATATAAGAGATGACAACAATGAGTTATATGAATCGGACATAATTTTTTTGAAGGAGAACCAAGTATTCGTGGTGTCTGTGACTGTGCGACATGAGTATCCTGACACATCTTTAGAAGAGGCTTTGATGGAAAAAGTGAAGAAGTACCAATATCTTCACAAACTCATTCAGGAACTAACATATGTAGTAGGCATTGTATTTTTGGGCTTTCCGCTTGGAACATGGGGGAAGAGGTACCATAGAAATTAGGAACTTTGAGGGCCCTGGGTCTCTCCAGATCAAAGCAAGAGAAGACAGCCCAGGCCTCCAGAAAGCTCCTTGCTTCTGTAGATGTTGTACATAGTAAAGTATGTACTGTTGTATCATCTTAATTCAAAATTTTCAGCGAATGCTGTGAGCGCAGGGCAGCCACAATCCAGCTAACAAAAGGCCTGGATAGCACATAGGGACAATAATGGACTCATATCATGACATGTCACATACCATCAGTCTGGGACAAAATTCTACTGATTTTGACCAGGGTGGATGGGCCATCTGTACTTAACCTAGAAAAGGAACTGATGTAAATTATATGTTTTCGATAAATACCCATTCCAATAACTCATGTAGAAACATTTGGAATTATTTTCTAGCTATTTCTTACACTTACATTTCAACTAGATCTATTTATGTGTTTGGGTCATGGAGCCAGCTAGTATATACAGCAGCATGAAGACCTTTCTAACTAGCAAGATAAAGGAAGGGGTACAGAAATAGGGAAGTTTAGACCACACTCATAAGTGTCCTACAGTCATAATATCTAATTTAAGATAAGAAAGCCATCTCGGCTGCAGCTATGGCAACAAGATTTCCAGTAGTAATTACAATGCTGAATCAGAATTGAGTATTTCACATGGGAACTAGCAAGGCTGGGGAGAAGTGAGCTTTGAAAAGTCACAGGATTTCTGCTTTTCAAAACAGTCACTCAAGCTAAAAGAGAAAGAAGCTTTGAAATCCAATTTTTTACTGTTTTTAGTCATATGTGCAGTGCAAAGGAATTTATGCAGGAAATTATGTAGCAGTGTAGGTACATAGTAAGATTTTCT
>WEIT01018874.1:281734-303297 GCA_013389985.1 Dryoscopus gambensis | reverse complement strand
GTGTCTAACCATGACACACGGGATGATCTCCAGCATAACCTGCAGTGCAACCTTTACTCATCCACACTTTGTACAGCAGATCTGGGATCCCTTCACCCTCCACCATACAAATGTCGTGGATAATTATTCAGTAATTGCAGGAAGTGGTGTGCAGCCGAAGCACTGATAATTCTGTGGTGATAAAGAACAAAAAGAGACTGAATTCTGAGTACTAAAGCCACGTTTTCTGTAGGAATAACAGAGCTGAGCAGTTTGGTTTGCATGAGTCAGTGGTTCAGATAATTTATCTAATGTTACTCTAATAGTCTGATTCACGAGAGAGAAAAAAATATGAATATATATATAGGAATAATAAAGCCTGGCAGAAATTATTAACAACCAACTTTGTCTTTATTTAGATTGCATGAGTCATGCAGAAAACCAAATTATTTTGTAATTAAACTTCAGCTGCTGATGGGGCTGCACAGAGCACCAGGCATGGGCCAGGGAGGATTCCCTCAGCAGGAGATCAAACAGGTTCACGTTAAGGGTGATAAAAGGTGTAAGAAAAAATGGAATATGAAATTCAGAACATCAGGATGTGCTCAGTGTTGGGCTCCAGGCTAGGCCAGGGCTGCTCCAGCCATTCCTTGAGGAAAAATTCCTGCTGGATTTCTCAACACAGCCCAGCAAAGTGAGGAAAAACCTTGTTCAGTGGAGTTTTTTTGGGGTCTGACAAGTTTTACCCTTCAGGCACAGGACAGAATTCTATCAAATCATCAAATCTGGGTGCTTTTCCTGCCTTCTCTGTAACCAACAGGGTTGTGCACACCTGACTTACAGTGCACAGGTTTGGGGTTCTTTAAAATTATATTTAGAGTTTAAATTATATTTCTGCTGTGTCTTAGGTATAAGTCTGAGTTTAACCAAGATTAGTGTAAGGCCTGGCCTTTGAGCAGCAACCTCTAGCACACAAATATATATTTATATATAAGATAAAACCTGACTGCCTTTGGGTACAATCAACTCAGAGGAAAATTATTAATGCCAACACACATGGCCAAGGCCTGCTGGTAACCCTAACACTGCTTTTTATTAACACTCGGGGGGAAAATAATAAAACTTTCAGTTCCAGTTCTGTTGTGACAGCACTTCCCTCCCCCCCCAGTTTTTAATCTTGCTGTTAAAAGTTCAGCCAGAAAATCTTTGTTTGCTTCTGAAAATGTGTCCCAGCAGCAATGTTGAACATGGCAGGGATCAAACTGCCCCTGGGAGAGGTTTTAAACTCGGGGCTCGTTTCTTCTTGTAGGGATTGGGGAATTATTCAGGTGGTTTTTATGTGTGTGCTGCCTAAAACAAATAATTGTGGTCATCTCAGCTCTTGAAGGGTAAGGGGTGAGTCGGAGATGTTCAGGGTGGCATTTCTGGGAGTTGACTCCTACTTTGCAGAAAATGCTGCTGCAACGTGTGCAGACAAATAGAAATACTAAAAATGAAGATTTTAAAATATAAATATTAAAAATCACTTTCAATATAGAAGAATTTTGGCCCTAATGACCCATTTTATTGCTGTCAGGATGTTTGATTTCAGACGAGTGGTAGGAAAACAAACTGCAGAATTTATTTTACTCAATTTATTTAATTGGACAGGGCTACAGTTGAAGATACATTTCTTGTGGATGTTGCTGTGAGATTGCAGAAAGTTTGGAATTATCCTCTCCCAGATTATCCTCCTCTCAGTTCATTCCTGTGGGATGTGGCCATGGAGGAATTGTGATATTTAGGAATAGTCCAGGAGATTACAGCACCTGTTTTTCCCTCTGCATCACTTGTCTGGCTCCTCATCATTGCAGGTACAAAGTACCTTGGGATGAAGGAGGTTTTAGGATATTTTAAATTGTGGGGTCATTGCTGGTGAGTTTTTTCTTTTCTTTTTTAAATTCTTGAAGAAGAATTAACCAAAGGGCACAAAATACAGTGTATACTCAGCTTTTCTTTGGACACAGAGCTGTCAGAATTTAACAAGCTCCAACTCCAGTATCTTCCTTTGATACTGCACTGTGGTGGCCAAATTTATCTGAAATGAAACTCAGAACTCATCCCCTGCTTCTCCTGCTCCCCAGCAGTGGTTTCCGTTCAGCCACATGCACTCCCTGTGATATTTGCTGGAATTTTGCAATTTTTTTTTCCATTTACTTTGGGCTTTTCAAGCTGTCACCTCCCCAGGCAGCTCCTGCCCAGTGCTGGGAGTGTTGCAGGTGCTCCTTGGAGACACCAGCGCCAGGAATCACCTCAGCCTGGATTGATTTATTGGCCCTGCCTCGCGCCTCCAACGCATCATTTCATTGCCTTTCTATTTGCTCTGACTAACATTAATAACAGCAAATTGCCGTGCATTTCCTAGCAAAGCAGAGATTTATTGGACAGCCCCACCAAGTTTCAGCTGGTGCCTGTTGCCATGGCAGCCCACAGGAACTTTAGGAATCTTCTCCAGGATTTCCTGAGTTTGATGTCAAATAGGAGCAGCTCGGCAAGGTTTCCTTACCCTGAGCAGGACAGCAGGGACAAAGATCCCACTCTGGTGGAATTCTGGATACAAAAGTTAGGAAGAACAGGACTCCACAACAGTTTCAGAAATTGGATAACAGCTGGGAAATGCTGTCCTAAGTCAGGTGTTCCATCTGCAGTGTGTGCCCACCACAGCCCATACTCAGCATTCATTCCTGTCCAGCACGCTCTCAGATCCCACTTTGCACTTCCAGCTGCATTTTCTTTTCCCTTGGAACACCTGTACTGGTATGAAAAGCTGGTCTGGTTTCTGATTTAGGGGCTGTTTGTCCATTTTGGGTTGTGTGTCACCTATCAGTGAGGTAAATCTGGTCATTGCAGGTGGTTTGATGTCAAGGCAAGCTGCAGGCTTTGAAGTTTTAATCCAATAATCCCCTCAGCAGGCAGGAAAGGTTTCGAGCCATCCATTTTCAGTGTGTTATGAGTATAAAATCTGTGCTTCAGCACCTGCAGCCGGAGCAGGGGCAGCTCTGATGACTCCTCTCCCAGCTAAGGATGGAAGTGGAGATTTGGGATGTGCGACACCGATCGCTGCCGGGATCTGAAGGATCCTGTCAAATCCTTATCCCTGCCTTCTCACACGGAGCCTGAGTTTGTCTCAGGGATTTATCTCTGGGCAGTTGTGCCCTGCCTTGGCACACAGGGCATTTTTGCAACAGCACAATGAATTATGAACTTATACCCCCCCAAAGCTTTCACCATTATCACGTTAAAAACCACTTGACTTCAGCTTAGTCTCGTGCTCAGTGTCAATATTCTCATATTCCTGTAGAAAACAGTGGCTAAGCATGGAAATGTCAGGTTCTCAGCACTGCACAGGATGACGTTTGGAGCTGTAGTAGTGGCTCATTCCCACTGAGTGTTTAAATACCTTTTTTCTGTAAGATTTGTAGTCAAAAAGTTGAAAATTGAAGTGACTCTGAAGCAGGATGTGACCAGTGTCTGGACTGGGGCAAAATGGAACAGCCTGAGCCTTTCAGCCCCTCCCAGGATTAAAATAAACAAGGCTCAGATAAACCCAGAGTGGGAAACAAATGGAGCTGAGGCTACGATCGCACCCGATTTTCCTGGGTTTTGTCATTCCACGTTCACAGCACCACTCCCCTTCCGCTCAATGTGAACATTTTGTCCATCTGATCACCGATTCCTCTCATCCTGAGGAACAACTTCATCCTCAGCACCCAGAAATGAGTGTCCAGCCCCTGTCCCTGACCAGTGCCATCCTCTCAGGGAGCAGCTGCTCTGGAATGCTGTTAAATTCTTGGCACACACTCTGAATTTCAGTAAAGGAGATAGACCCAGACTTGTGAGTCATTTCCTTGATTGATCTAATTTGCCTTGAAGGTTAATGTATTCTAAACTAATTCAGGCATTAATAACCACTTAAAGATATATGAAAGACATTTCTCTGTATACCAGGCGAGTGTTGTAACCTCGTTTATGATCTCTTCAGTGACTTTGGGAGCTCACTGGATGAGATTTGAGTGATTTGATTGTTTGGTGCACAGAGTGGCTGGTGCAAAGTGAAAGGTGTTTTAGAGCTCACCAGGTAATTCTGAACATGGGATGTAATTCTATTTTCTTACAGAGCATAATTAAAACCTTTGTGGGAAGGTGATAATGTTTTTTGGTTGTGGCATTCATTAAAAAGTTCAGTGCTTAAATAACTGGACCAGAACCATGTCCATTCTCCAGTTTGTTTTTGGCAGAACTGATGGTGCTGCTCATCCTCTCTGATTTTTTTTAAGGCTGCACCCCACCACCAATACCAGGAGCTCAGTTCTGTACAAACAGAGTTGGGTATTTACAAATGCTGAACATCTTGAGCTGCCAGGAACGGGGGAGAGTTGCAAGTTTGAAGCAGCAGCAGGGAATAGATCAGGCAAACAGCATCTGTTTCCTGTAAATATTTTGGTTTCTACTCACAGCAGAGAGGTACCCAAATTGTGAGCAAGCAGGCCCATGGATACCTCCGGATGTTCTGTGTGATCCCAGGCACTGATTAAAACCCCAAAGATGATGTGCGAGGTGCAGAGTGTGGGATCCTCGCTGCCTGTGGCGCTCGGGCCGTGTTTTATCTGGGTTTTTATCTCCCACCAGGGCTGCACGAGCACGGGATGCACACGGAGCCCTGGCTGCCGGATTTATCTGCAGCTCCTGAGTCCAGCCGAGCCCAGACTGATCGAGGAAGTGTCACTAGAGAGAGGGAAAAGGGCTGGGCTGGAATCAGGGCTCTGGGTGCAGCTCTGAGCTGCTCAGGCACCCAACGAAAACCTGTTCCAAACCTAACCCGAGCCAAGCAAACAGTTAAAGCTGTAAAATAATTATAAATGAGGAACAACCACCACAGGCTTCTCTGGGCAACCTCCCCACCCTCCCAGCAAGGAATTTCTCCCCAGTATCCCACCCTCTGTCAGTTTGTCCCGCTGGTTCGCTGATAACTGCCCCACCAAAACAAGAACAGACCCTCCAAAAAATCATGAAGCTGCTGCTGAGCTTGATTTGAGAGGCTTGGGCTCGTGATAAACTCGTGAGGGAGGCTGTTATCCTGTCACTGAGTATCCCAGCCTGCCATTAGTCACTTGAACTCACAGCCAGGGAGATTTCTGCTGTTTGGGAATGCACCATTGGAGGGTGTCCTCGTGGACAAAGAGCTGTCAAATATCGTTAGCACAGCCTATCCATCTTTCACGGTTTTTTTTTTTTAAGATGGAAAGCTCAGAGCAATATAGCATCAGTCTGTAAATTAAATTAAAGGTGGAAAAGTAGATCCTTTATCTGATTTTCTACACAAGAAGGTACAGATTTGCTACTGATAATTCATAGGGCTCAGGAGAGATTCCATCTGCTTATCACCGGGTGCATTCAAGAGGAAGGAGTTTTCCTTTAAATCATTGCAAAGCATATCAGGGTCCCAGGGGGCTGGAGCCACCAGCATTGTTCCAGCTCTTCCCTGGGCTGGTGCATGTGGAGTGCAGGACAAGTTTAGATTCCCAAATCTGATGGTATTTGGTGAACTGAAAGAGGGAGAGTCAGCAGGGCAGTGGCAGGGAAATCCTCAAGGAAAGGGAGAAGCACAGCCTGAGGCAGGCTGGCATTGATGTCACCAGAGCTGGGAATTCCTGGCAGCAGCTCCCGACAGGAATTTCTGCTGGGGCTGGGCTGGGCTGAGCAGCAACACGTGGCTGATACCAAAGCAAAGGCTCTGAAAACCCACGAGGCAGAGGTTCCAGGATCCCGGAGTTCCCCCGGAAAGGAAGGAACGCCATTCCTGAAATAAATACGGGCAGGACTGTGGGTCCTTTAAAAGCCTTTATTAAAAGGGATCAGCTTGGGTTGGGGCCCGGCAGGCTGCGCACACCTCCGCTGCTCCCGGCTTCGACGTGGGGGAGGAGGAATTCGGCCTTGCCACTCAGAGTGATAAGGCCGGGCCTGCTCTCCTCACAGGGGAGTGGCCAGGAAGGCAATTTCAACTTGTCATCGGAGGGGGGGTGCTCTCAGTCAACCCTTTTACAGTTTATGGAGACCAAAAACAAAACCCAAAAGCTGGCCAGGTGGTAGTTCTCCTTCTAACTGATCGTGTAGTTGGGTTGATTTTTCTTAAAAAGTTCGTTGGCTCGTCTTTAACTTGTTTTTTTCTAGGGGTTTGTTGCTTTTCCCAAGAGTCCTTTAGGCTTTCGTTTGCATATCAGGTTTTCTTTTTTTTTTCTTCTCTCTGGTATCTTCAGACAGGCCTGGGCGGGGTAGCTGGGCAATGGGGGAAGGGTAAGGAGGCCATAAATTCCTTACATTAACATGTGCTGATAAGGAGTAGCTTACCACGAGTTGGGGTTTTTTACAACAACAGAGTAATTAGCAGTAACTGTTAATAAAGGACGAAATATAACATTCAGGTAACGAATAATAAACTACAATGAAGTATAAAATGAATGGGCAATTGTTAAATTGATAATCTGGTCTCTTATTTATAACAATTCCCACCCTGGCTTTGAGGATGCAGCCCAGCAGCGCCGTGCCTGGGGCTCAGAGGTGCTCATCTCTGATCATCAATGGCCCTGACTGCAGCGAGCAGCCCAAACCCACCCTCGCTCATCATTCCAGCTTTCCCCTGCAGATCAGTTTGGGGCTGGTGGCGGTTAAACCAGAAGAGGAATTGATTTTCTGGGTGCACGCGGCAGAATTTAGCTGGATACAAAAGCAAACCCGTTCCCACTGTCAGACACGGGGCTGGGTTGTGTCCTTCATCCTGGTCAGCCTCCAGATCAGCTTCGTACCTTTGGGTTATTTAGAAAAAGCTCTTAAAGTTTTGCTGAACAAATTGCTTTTCAGTGAGGAAAGGACAACTTTTCCTGAAGAAGGGAGATGTGTTTTTGCCTGGTTCTAACAAAGTGATTGGAGCTGGCAGCTCAGTTATGAAGCCAGAGTTTCATTTTTCAGACATTGCACAGCCACCAAAAGGCTTCCACTGGAGGAGGAAGTGTCAGTAACAAATGGTTACGGTAACACTGTAGTGAGAATTATTCTATTGCCTGTGGACTGTTTTAAAATCTTATTTTGAGTTCTCTCAAAATAATTGTGCTGCAGGGGATCAGGCATGGAGACAGGAATCGCAGTTCTGACATCTCGGCATCAACACCGAACATTCCTGACTAGCCCAGCTCCCAGTTCACTTCATTATTTCCCAGACTTTGTCATCTTTATTTCCTCGGTGACTGAAGTCATTTAGCAAGATCATTGAGATTCTTGAAATGCTGGGTTCAGAGGGCCTGTAGATAGGATTGATTTTCTGCTTCCAGTCAAGTATTTTAATTATCAAGTTAAAAATCTTTTCCTTCAGAACACTTCTTATGTCAGGTGGATATTTGGTGTGCAGAGCTTTAAAAAAACTCAGCCAACTACAGAAAAATCTGAGTCCAGAGCTCAATTCTTTTTTAGTTTTTATTGCTTGAGTTTAGGTGATGGCAGTGTGTCCTTTATATTGCAGCTAAACCGATAAATTTGTAGATAATTAGTTCCAGTAAGCACAGAGCATTCAGCAGCACGGAGCTGATATTTACAGGGATCTCACTTCACCACTGGCTGGAAAACATGTGTAACATTTTCTGCAAAACAGAAAATAACTTCTTTTCTCTCCCTCTCCTGTTTGATTTGCTCTGGTGTCTTTGCCCACTGCATTTTTCCCTATCCAACTTCCCCAAGCCACTCTGTAATTCTGATGATTAAATGTGCAATTAAGGCTTAAGCACTATTAGCACGAGGGATTTGGAAACTGGGATGAGACTGTAACACTGACATCAAATTTAAATGTCAGCGCTGCTGGAACAGACGTGGGACTTTCATCTCGCGGGGAAGCGCCGGGTGGCTCTGCCACGCAAATTCCTCGCGGGGAGAAAGTTCCAGGACCCCCTGGACCCAGCAGCAGCCCTGGGATGGATTTATCCACAGCAGTTTCTGGAATTAAGTGCGTGCTGACAGCATGCAAAGGGCACAGGGCAAATTATATAATTTTAACTTGTTTATCAACTTGTCATCGCAGCCCTTTTCTTATCCCCCCGCCCAGTGCAGCGGTGTAAATCTGACTCATGCAGGCAAAGTCACAAAGATGCACTGGCCTGGCTGGATTTCCAGCAATATTATTATGAGAAATGCATTAATTTGTCTGTGTGGAAAGGATTTAAAGGTTGTTGCATTCATTTGTTACCAGAGCCTGAGCACTTCATCACCCAGACTCGCCTCAGCAAGAAAATTATCTCTTCTTCTCGACTCCATTAACAGCACTTTCACAGAGTCTTGAAAAATATAAATATTGGAGGATGTTAATGGAAATGACACCTGTACCTGATGTATTGGTGCCAGGAAATGTGATTAAGTGCGCTGTTAATTAACTCCTTTGCTCTGGTACTTGTAAAAGTGGAGTCATTTTTTAAAGGCAGCTGAACTGCTGGAAAAGGGCACTGCTCTGATCTGGGGGCATGTGGGGGTTTTACCTGGAGAATTTTCTCTGGTTCTGGTTTTTAAGTACTTCACTGCAATTGCACCCATGATTTCCAACACCCAACAGAGATATAAAGCTGGAAAATCTCTTACAGGACCTGGTTCACTGCCTGTTTATTTCCTTTGGTTGAAGTATCTGAAATACTGTCAGGATAATTTAAAAATACCCCATTGCTCCCCATATAAAAATGCCTGAGATGATGATAAACTCTCAAAAATGAGATTGATTCCTTCAGGATTCCTCTTTAACTTCTCCTCCTCTGGCCCAAGCAGGTTGCAGAGCTGGGGACAAGTCCCTCTGACACTCATCACGGTGTGTAACTCATTACTGGGTGTTATAAATAAGAGACCAGATTATCAATTTAACAATTGCCCATTCATTTTATACTTCATTGTAGTTTATTATTCGTTACCTGAATGTTATATTTCGTCCTTTATTAACAGTTACTGCTAATTACTCTGTTGTTGTAAAAAAACCCCAACTCTCGGTAAGCTTCTCCTTATCAGAATATGTAAATGTAAGGAATGTATGGCATCCCTACCCTTCCCCCGTTGGCCAGCTACCCACCCCAGGCCTGTCTGAAGATACCAGAGAGAAGAAAAAACCAGAAAACCTGATATGCAAACGAAAGCCCAAAGGACNAGCAGGCCCGGCTTTATCACTGTGAGTGGCAAGGCCGAATTCCTCCTCCCCCACGTCGAAGCCGGGAGCAGCGGAGGTGTGCGCAGCCTGCCGGGCCCCAACCCAAGCTGATCACTTCTAATAAAGGCTTTTAAAGGACTCGCAGTCCTGCCCGTATTCATTTCACTGGGCATAAATCATTCCAGGTTTTCCACAGGACTCTCTGCCGAAGCTCTGTCCACGTGTTTCAGGACGGTACAAGCTTGGTGAAGAGACACAGGGACCTTCTCCTGCATTAAAACAGAAAAAAAAGGGCACCCCTTGGTTCAAGAAATTAAAACCAGCAGCACTTTGAGTTGTACCTTCCAGAGCAGTGATTTGTTGGCTATTTAACAGTGAAATATTAATTCCTGTTAGCTTTCATTTTCCTTTTTTCTTTTTTGTTTTTTGAGCTGCTTCCATGGACAGAACCTCTCCAACAGCAGGTGTACAAAATTCTCACCCCAGCTCCGGAGCGCTTCGCAGCCACGGCCACATCGGCGTCCCTCCCTCCCGCATCTGCATTCCGCAGCTGTTAACGAGTTAATGATCTGCGCTGTTTAATGAGCAGAGCGTCCTGAGGGGACAGGGGGATGGATCAGAGTTCATGAAGCCACCGGGTGAGGGCTTTAATTACCCCCGTCTCCGGGTCATTAGCTGCGTAACTACCTGTGCTGATGGCTCTTCTCTCGTGGCACTGATGAATTTGGGGTTTGTTTGGATTGGGAAAAATGCTGGAATCCTTCCCACGAGCAGCTCGAGTCACTGCCCTGGGCTGGATCAGAGACCGGCCACACTCCGCATGTCTTCCTCCACCCTCATGCTGCTGCACGCTGGGTTTAATCATCATTTTCCAGCCTGACTTTCAATTAACTTTGCTGCAGTTTGGACAGGAAATCTTTGTGGGGTCTTGCGAAAAAAATCAAGCAACCACCATTTAATTTTTCATAAAGGAGCTGCCGAGTGTTCTCAGAGATTCTAGAGGCTGATCCTGGTTGTGTTATCCCTGAACTCAAAGATGCCTCGGTTCCCAAAATCACGTGTAAACCAATGTAACATAAGCCCTACCCCCGATAATTTTGGAGTGGATTTTTGGCAACTGCAATACACTTCTAAAATAAATAGAATTTATTTTAGCTGCTCTGAAAAGGGTGGCTTAAAATGTACATGGGGTAATTTTTCCTGAGAGGTTCCAAACCTGTTTAATCCATTTTCCTCTGCACTTTACATGTGTAATTGCACTTGCTGCAAAGAGCATTTGAGTGAGTGCACAGATCAAAGGAGCTGACAGCTCACATGCACAAATCCTGTTTGCTCCTCACAGAGCTACAGGGCTGAGCATTTGCATGCACAAATCTGGGGAGTTTTTAAATATCTGAAGTTACACTGCAATCAAATGGTATCAATCTCATTTCTAACAGCTAATCATCATCTCAGGGATTTTTATATGGGGAGCAATGGGGTATTTTTAAATTATCCTGACAGTATTTCAAATATTTCAACCAAAGGAAATAAATAGGCAGTGAACCAGGTCCTGTAAGTGATTTTCCAGCTTTATATCTCTGTTGGGTGTTGGAAATCATGTGTGCAATTGAAGCGAAGCACTTAAAAATCAGAAGCAGGGAAAATTCTCCAGGTCACAGCCCAAAAGGTAAAGAAATAAAGACTGTATCCAAATTCCATCTGACTTACACAGGACAATGACACTGATTTAAAGCACTGAGTAATCACCCGAATGGTTTTCAGAGGGATTTGGGTTAATGTTTAATGTGTGATGCTGGGGATTGGTTTATTCCATATCCTGCCCTTCTATTTCCCCTTTGTTTCCTGCATTTTATAGCTCTCCTCTGCAAGGCAAAGAGCAAGGAAACAGCCAGAAGTTGATCCTGGCTGGGAAACACGACCCTGTGGGAAGGGAGGATGGAAAAGCTGCTTTCAAAGCAGGCAAGCTGAAGGATATTCCCCGATTCCCACTCTTCCGCCTCAAGATGAAATTCCGGTGATGAAAATCGAAATGAAACTGTGGGAATGTTAAAGAGGAGCAGCTGCACCCACAGATGCAGAGTTTCCTGTGAACCAGGGGAGCGCAAACGAGCAGGGAAGCAGAGCCCTGAGCCTTCCCTCCCTTTCCCAGCCCTTTGCTGCTCCCGCAGGGAACTTGTGCTTCGGGCCGAGAGCAAAGCACGGAACCGATCCCGAGGGGCCACCCAAAGGCGTTGCTGTGAAAAGATGCAGCTTCTGTTATAAACGTTAACAGGTTGAGTTTAATGCAAAGGATGTTAACTAATAAAAGTGTTTGAGCATGTCTAAGCAATGTACAGGTTTGGCTGCTGTCTCAGAAGGTGATTGTATCTCATGGAACCACGAGAGAGACGGACAGCTGGCAGAGAGGAGACACAGCATCAAGGCACAGACCCGGGAGCTGCCTTAAGAGAGGACTGCACGTCCCATGGAGCCTCAGAAAAGATGGACGGCGGGTAGGAAGCGGATATTTCTCTCTACAACTCCCTGAAACGTGGCTGCAGTCGGGTGGGGGTTGGCCTNCAGACCCGGTCACTGCCTTAGGGAAGGACTACACATCCCATGAGACCACAGGAGGATGGACACCGGACAGGAAGCGGACATCTGGGACTAAGACTTTTCGGAGATTGAACCAGGGGAATAAAAAGGCACCTCATGGCAAGGGGGCGGGCTTTTGGGTGTTGTGTAGCTGTGAGAGGGAGTAGGCATTGTGGTCGAGGACTGTTGTTGGATTCTTTTTTTTGTCTGTTTTGCCGAGCAGAGTTGTGGACTGCCCACAACCCCCTGTTTCCAGCTGCAGATTAATAAACGCGGATTGATTTTTTTTTTTATATCTGGCCACGTTTATAACAGCTTCCAGCCCGAGTGGCACCCTCAGCTTGGAAAACTCCTTTGCCGTCCCACAGATCCTCCTGGGTTTTGTGCGGCCGTCCCAAGCCCTCACCCTCAGCTTGCCCCGGCTAGCTCTGGCTCAGGAAGCAGCTGTAGGATGGGGCCACCTCCGACTCCGGAACCTGGAGTCAGAGTGCGGCTAAGGAGCAGGATGCCCCTTGCAAAGGTGCAACGCGAGCTTGGCTAATAAAGAGTAGAGGGAGGCACCAGCTAATCGGGTAACCCAAGAGTGGTTTATTCTCCGAATCCTCGTCCGACCAACTGGGGCCCCGACAATGGGGAGCATGAACCTTTAAAGGGGGGTGGGCACAGTAGATGTGTGTTGCGGCCACGCGCTAATCCTGGCTCTCGTCCCCGGCTAGCTCCGCGCGTGGGACGCGATAGGATAAGGGGTGCTCAGGACGAGGTTCCAGAGTAAAGAGGCGAGGGAGGGGCCAGCCAGACCAATTAGTCCAGAAAGTCCTTTATTTCCAGGGGTTTGGTCCAACCGAGCCACAAATCAAAGCTTACAGCAACTTAAATAGGGAGGAGGATGCATAAGGTGGGGAAAGGGTACAACCAATGAGGGGTAACATAAGGCGGAGTCGAGGGAGGGAGCATACATACATGTAACCACTGAGAATAACTTATGACAACTGACATCAGGGAGAACTAATGGAATAACAGGGAATAGAGAACTTTCTGGAAACAGGGGAAGGGTTCTGGGGAGATGGACATGGGCCACAGGAGGGGTTTTGATGATAGGCAGGGAAGGCACTGGAACAAGGGGAGGAACCCCAGGTGATGGATAGGGAGGCAAGGGAGAGGAATAACCATAGAAGGGAAATTAGGGGAAGGGGACTCACCACCCGAGGGGGAGAGGGGGGGGGTTAAACCATCTTTATAAAATTAAGAAAAAACAACAAAACCGCACCACAACAGGTGTGGACGGGATTCGCCCAATGGGGAAACACAAGGGGAGTGAACATAGGAGGGTCTTAATTAACACACAACGAATGACATTTCAGGGACCTAAGTGGCGTCTCTAAGGTCCAACAGAACGTCGAAGAACGCAGAACATTCTAGGGATAAAGGAAGGGTTTGAGGGGGATTGACAAGGCTGCTGGCTTGGGTCAGAGTGATGGATAGGGAACATACTGGAAGACTGGGAGGCGTGTGGGAGATTGACGGCACGCTAGGGGTGGAGAGTCAACCATATAGGGGTTTTAGGGAGTGTACAATAACATGGGAGAAGGCCATTTTTACAGAACATAGGGGAATACAGAATAAATCATTTTCTAAACACTTAAAACACACTTCTAATTATTAGAGACACCACAACAGTTTTGTTCAGGACGGCCCTGACCAGCACTGCTGGAAAAGGCAGAGTCAAACCCTCTGCCCCATCCCCGAAGGGCCGGGCACAGGGCGGCGTTTCCCGGGCAGTGCCGCCAGCATCTCCCAGGAGAGGAATGAGGGAAAGTGTGAATATAAAACGCTGCTTGCCAGAATCTTTTCTTGCTATATTCTGTCTCATGAGAGACTTTTCGTTCTCACAAGAAGCTAGCAGTAATATTTTGTAAGCATGTGCACCTGTGACCTTGCCAGGGTCTGTTTTTAGCACAAGTAAAGAAATATTTTGGCAATGATTGTTGTAAGATTTCAGCGAGTCACCCTAAAGGGGTGGCTAAGCATTTAACCAATTAAACCATGAAGTAATAAGACTATAAAAAGAGCTGTAATTAATACAATAACTCTCTCTGCTGCAAGAATCCAAGACTGCTGCCTGCTTTTTCCTCTCCTCCATCGCAGAATGACAACAAAAATTACAGCAGGAAAGGCCTGTTTGTGGGGTGAGGGAGGCTCGGTGGCACATCCATCTCCAGCCAGCTCATTTCTCACTTCAGTCTTTTCCCTTTTGGTGCTGTCTGCAGATCCTGGGGGGCAGCTCTGAGATGTGCTGTAGGTGTGATCCCCAGCAGCAGCTCTGACAGCATTCCTCTCGATTCAGCACAGACTAAATGCAAGCTGTAATGTTGTATTAAACTATTCTTCAGCCTGCTGTGTGTGTTAGGCTGTTTATGAGATGCTGGATGGTTAGCAAAAAAAAAAAATTGGATTAACAGGATGCCACATTCATTTTTCTCTAACTTCTGGGTCAAATTTAATCAGCTTACAAGTCAAAGAATGCTTTCTGCCACAGCCGTAAACACTGCTGGGATCCAAAGTGGAGCTGTTGGGGGCAGAAAAAGGCTCATGCAGTTACGTTGTCAGCTAAATTCTTCTTTCAGGCTCTTTCTCCCTGCTTGTGATACTTGGAAGAAAGAGGCAACTTTTTAATTTCAGCAGGCCAGGTTGCCTGGGTTGCTCATGTGGCTCCCGTCAGACTTTTCTCATTCCTAAGAAATCCCAGTGCTACAAGTGCTACAGGAGAAAATTTATTTCTTCAGTGAAGCCCAGGTGCAGGGACCAAAAATAGAGAGGAGACAGATTTATTGAGTGGGGTGGGGTGGGGTTTGCCCTGGTCTGGTTTTCTGACAATAATCAAAGCTGTCTGCAGCACTGCCCAGGGTGATATCCCCCACAAAGGCAGGAGAAGGCTGGGCATTTATCATCAGTTTATCAAATTCCCCACTCCTGGTGTGCACAGGCCTCGTCTGCACCGGGAAACCACAGAGCAGGGAAAGGGAGGTGTTTGACTTCACTGAGCAGCTGTGGAAAGAGAATTTTTGTCAAATATTGGCTAAGAATACAGTGATATAATACGTTATCTTTCAGAGACCTTCTTAATTCTGACAATTCCAGTGTAGATTTGGTGAAGGGATCTATTTTCCCCTTCACAAGGATAATGTGTCACCAGGATAACATGCTTTTTCCCAAATGCCCCCTTGTGCTTTTAGCCATTTACATTTCTGACACCTTAATGCACACTCTTTGCTGCTTTGAAATGAATGGTTCATTAAAATAATTCAATAGGATTATAATTTGTTTTTATCTAATTATGTGTCCTTGGAAGAATTCAGCTCCTCATTGAGATGATCCAGCCACAAGGAATATCTGTGGGGTTTTTTAACCTCTGACTTGGATGCAACAAAACAGCTCTGGAGGGTGCCAGTCCTGGTGTCAGCTGTGCCAGGGTTTAGGGAACATCAGGGAATTTCTGGCCCTGCAGAACAAATGGAAAGATTTTTGGTTTGAGCACACCTCCAGGTGTTGGTTTTTTGGGAGGCGGGGAATGCACGTGGGAAAAGCAGGGCCCTTGGCAGCCCCTTCCCACATTCCTGTGGACACAGAGCTGGAGAAGCAACATGTTGGGACACAAAACAGCAAGAAATGAAAAGGCAGTGCCAGGAGGCGTGAAGAAAACAGCTTTAAATTCTCACCCCCCCAGCAACCTCCAAGGGCTCGCCTCTCCCTCTGCAGTTGTCAGGCAATGGGAAGTTGCTCAGAAATTCCTCTCTGGCACTTCTCTTTATTTATCCTTTTGGCAGGGCTGCTCCCTCATTAAAAAATGAGGCTCCACTGCCACGCTTGGGCTGCCAATAACCCAAGCAGTGCCTTTTGGGAAGCTCATCCAAAAGAACCAAGCCTGGCATTTTTTCCAGTCTCGGGAATTGCCCCTGAAGGAGAGCAAAGACCAAGGGCAGATCGACCCTGTGATAAATGCATATTGTATTGTTGGCTTTTCGCAAGTATAATGAATATTATAAAGTGTTATGATGAACATTATATAGTGTTAAGATGAATATTATATAGTGTTAGAAATGCTTTTGCTGTAGCAAAGAGTTCAGCAAGTATGTTTCAACTACCTGAACGAGTAAAATAACCTCCAAGAGGACAGAGGATGGGGCCCACAAAACTCTTATCAACGCCCTGTGTGAAGAACAAGAGAGGCCCAGAGCTATTATCCGTTCTCTTCATACAAGACGGAGAGACCAAGACTACTCTCAGTTCTCTTCGTAAAGGACCAAGAGGCCCGAACCCTGTTATCAACACTATGTGTGAAGTATGAAGAAACTCGAAGCTGTTATCAACCCGCACTGTCTGGAGAATTAAGGGACCCAAGCCCAAAAATCAAAAGAAATAAAACCGCAAGGCCAGGAAATGCGCGTGCTCTAAAAAGGCGGGCCCAAGGAGTGGCCATGCAAAACTGTTCCTGGAAAAGTTTGAATATGCATAAAGAATAGACAGCAAAAACTGTATAAAAAAGAGACTACCCCAGGTCTAAAGTGTGCTCTTGGCTGGGAGCCAAGAGTACCCAGTGCTGTAACTTTTGCTTTATTGTTCATATCTCTTATTGTCTTTTTATTAAAACTTTTAAATCCTCACAGGAAAGTGAACCTCGTTTTTCACAACCCCCACCTCCCTGGGCAACCAGGCTGTCTCCTAGGCTGAGCAGCACGGGGGAAGTGAGACTGGAGCAGAGCTCCTGCTGTTCCCACTTCTGCTCAGCCTGGGAACAGCAGGAACTCCACCTTGGCTGCTGCACGGTTGGATTTCATCCGTGAGTTTGTCAGGTTTGGGGGAAATCTGCTTGGAATCAGGTTCCCCTTTCTTGGTGCAAGGAACCAAAGGACCCCTCTGGCTCGGGGTCACTCTCTGGGGTGGCCAAAGCCACGCAGAACTCGTGGTTCTCAGCCAGTGCTGACCCAACCTTCAGATCCTGAATCATTCCAAGGGGCACTCCTGAGCTGTCAGCGACCATGGGAACCTTCCCCACCTCTTCCCCATCCTGTCCCTCCAGTGCCCAGCAGTTTGTCTCCTGCTTTTGCCATTTTCTCATTGAAATTCCCTCCAAAAGTGTAAATTTTGCTTTCTTTAGTCAGAATCTCTTGGCCCATGTTGCAGTGGAAAGCAAAAATTTTTGCTGGAGTTTTTTAAATGCTCAGAAAAGTGTTTTTCTCTTCTTTTTTTACAGGCAATGCCAGCATAGCTTAATTAGAGGAAAGCAGAGAGGTTCATAAAGCACTGCTGGATTAATTACAGTGAAATTAATTTCACCAAAATTTGTGAGTTTCTCTATGTTTTCCGACTCCTGTTTCTAGTCTAACTGAACCCAAACCAGAAGATCATTTTCTGATCACAATATTATTTTTTCTCCAATTGCTTGTAAAGCAGTGAATTGTACAGCATGTTCTGAATATTAGAAAACACTTTCTCGCTTGGTCAGGAGCCAGTAATAAAAGAAATTATAATGAGCTAATTTCAATTCCAAATGAACTCATTCCTGTGCTGGCTGCTGAAAATGCATGAGCCAGGCATTGCACTGGCAAAAGCAACTTGGATTCTCCCTTCTTCTCCCGGCTGCCCACAGAAAACATCCAGGCTGGAACAGCTCAAAACAAACAGGTTGGAGGAGAAAATGACCGCCTGTTACAGTACTGGCATTGTCTGGGCCGGTTTGGAGCTCCTGATCCACCCAGAGTGCTCAAATCAAGGTTTCCAGGCACAAGAGCAGGAGTGGGGTTCCCTGGGTTGTTCATAAAGCACGAGCAGGTTGTAAGGGGTGAGGAAAATGCTGCTCTGTGCCGGTCTGGGCTGGGGCTCCCCTGTTCTGTTCGGGTCCCAGGGCGAGTGAGAACATCACTTTGCACAGGTGCCAGCGCAGTTTGTGTTTGATCCAGGTCTGAAGCACCACAAAGAGGGGCATAAAGGTACTTAAAACCTTGAATTCCTCCCTCTAAAGCACCATTTTGGGTAGTGGTAGCCAATCCTTTTTTAAATTGAAGTCCCTGGACAAGCTCTTAAACCCCCCCTGCTCTTGTCACAAAATTGCCACGATTGAGGTAAAAAAATACTGACTGTTTTCTGCTCCCATATTTCCAAAGTGTTTCAAAGGACTTTTCATATCAGTATTTAGTGCTGCAACACACTAAATGCTTTGAGTTCTTATAAGAGGGATTTTATCTCTTTTTTTTTTTTCTTAGTTTTGGAAGTCTTGTGGCAATCAAAACATGAACCTGGTAAAATACAGGGCAACACAGTCTATTGGATGATAGTAGGGCTGTTCTCTCTGGGAGGAAAAGTAATTGGAGCTTGTTAAATCGGAATGTAATTACAACCAATAATCAAATACAAAATATTCTGGTGGAAGGTGTCCCTGCCCATGGCAGGGGGGTGGAACTGGATGGTCTTTAAGGGCCCTTCCAGCCCAAACTATCCTCTGATTTCATGATTTTTTCTAAGCTAAAACTCCACCAGACTTCTCCTCCTACTCCTCCTTCCCTCAGTGTTGTCCTTCCCTACCTGCCCTTCCCATTTAACTCGGGTTGCTTTTACACAGACACCAAACAGTTAATTTTTGAGAGCATTTGAAACCCCAGTTCACTCTTCCCAACAGCTCCGGGTTTTTCACGCTAAAGCTGGGACAAAACTGATGGTTAATCAGGCAGGGCAGTAACTGGGAATGTGATTTTGAGTCAGCAGCCTCAGTTTCCTCTGCTCAGGGAGAGGAAAGCACTGACCTTTCCACCTGCCAGCGAGCACTGACTCACTGCTGGCAGACGTCTGGAGCTGATGGGCACTGCTGGCGAGATAAACCAGGGCTGCCAATCCCCGCTTCACCTTTGCCTCGGTGCTTCTGATGGGCCTGGGGAAGTGCCCCAGGCTCCTCCTGTCTCCTCCAGTTATTCCTGGACCATTGCTGGCTCTGAGGTGAGCTGAGAGCCCACAGCCAGGAGCTGGGCTTCATCCAGGGGTGAGGGGCTGCCTGGGAATCTGCGGGGGCACAGCAGGAGAATCCCCCCGGGGCGCTGCTGGGGTGGGCACAGGTGGCACCCTGCTGTCCCTGGGCCCAGGGGCTCTCACTCCGCCTGCCCTGGGGGTGCAGGGGCAGAGGGGGAGGAAGCTGCAGGGTGTCTGTGGTTCTGTTGTTTCTCTCTGGACATCAGGGGCTTTTTTAAAGAATCAAATTGTCTGGCTGCTTCTGCCAGAACCGGGTGAAAATTTGGGCAAAAGCAGCAGAGGGAACAATTCCTGTTGGCAGCACATGCCCAGGGCAATCCAGAACATCCAGACAGTGCTCTGGCACCCCAGTTTGTATTCATGTATGACTTCTGGTCTGAAACAGAAAGCAAAGCATTCGCCTGCAAAAGCATTCACTGCTGGGGTTATTCAGTGGAGCAATCCAGAGCCCCCGAGGATGAGGATGTCACAGCCTGCTCCATCTCCAGCTGACCCCAGCAGAGCTTCCCGGCACGCTGGGAGAAAGAGCACTCTGAAAACATGATTTTACCACTCAGAATGTTTTGGTGAGCTCACCCTCCCTCTCCCCTCTCCTCAGATCTGTGATTTAAGTGTGACTGGACAACGTGCTGAGGTAAAAACTCCCATTCCAGCCAAGGTGAAGGATTCTTCCCTTCATTTCTTCTAATTCAGTTTAATTGCAAAATAGTTGGTGAGATATTAAGTTTGGCTTCAGACTGGTGGTATGGTAATGGTTTTAATTTTCTCTCTCAGCTTGAAGACTGACTCGTAAACATTGGCTGACAGGCATATCTTTCATCTCACTGACAGTAAACTGATCTGTCAAAAATCCCAATTAATATTCCGAGAGGGAGGAGAAAAGTAATGCAATTCAAATTAGGTTACATCACTTGAGTTAAGATTCGGGATTCCTCCCTCTGAACCTCTGAGGTGCCTCTCTAGGGTGTCCTTCTGCACGTGGGATGTCCAGCTGCAGTGAAACTCTGCGTGTTTGAGCCTCCGGGAGGAGGTTCAGGGGTTTATGTGCAGTGTCCTTGTGCATGTCCCTGCCCTGCCACTCCCCAGCTCTGCCTTAGGCTGCAGCTCTTCCTTCCCCTGCCATTCACTGCTGTCTCCCTCACTTCTGCATTTCCCTCAGCGAAAACGTTGTTTATTTCCACACATTCCACGAGCTGAAGATCTCTGATAATTTCTTATTTACATTTTAAAAGCCACCAAGTCAAACTCTCAGCACTGCCTGCAACACTTTGAAGAGCGTTTTCAGCGCTCAGATCGCTTCTCTGCTAAGCTGTGGTTGAAATTCAGGAATTGCAGTGGGCCAAATGCTGCTCCTGCAATAAATTTTCTGGTCTTGGAAGGCGGCTGAGAGTGAGGTTTGATCCTGTTGTTAATCACCGTAATGGTAAACAAACCCTAATGTTAGGAATGCATTAAAGTCAGTGAAAAACATTGCAGAGGGAAGTGGCGGGTGGCTGCATTTGCTCATTATCCACTGAATAACTCCAGCAGTTAATGCCTGTGCGGGATAATTGCTTTGCTTTCTATTTTAGACCAGAAAAGTCATATTTGAATACAAATTGGGCTGCCATGTTTATCATGGAGCTTTTTTTTTTTTTTTTTTGAATGACTAATTGACTTTCTTTTGTGTTTAAACCGCTAAGGCCAACTGAACTCCAGGCTCACGAGCACCACTGTCTCCTTTGGGAAGCACAGTTAAAATTCCAGCAAGGGATCCTTGATGATCTGGAATGCTTTACTGGCTCTCCGACCCTCACTTCAGATCACTCCAAAACCAAAGTGATGCTGCATAGCGTTGTTTGTTGTGTGACTTGCAGAGTTCTCTGCTGTTTGCAGAGCGAACCGATGAAATACGGATGTGTTTGTGAAATATTGTTCAGGAGAGATCATTTCAGGCATTCCAGTTAAATCTTTCTGTTTGCCACAGTAATTGTTCTTTTACAATAGCAGTGGGGCTTGGAAAAGAATAGTTTGGTGTACTAGTTTGAAAGCTAACTAGTGAGAGACTTCGAATCAGAAATACAATTTAATAGGAAAAATAAAATAAATGTAGTAGTACAAAAAAACAACCCACTGACAGAGTCAGGGTACAAACCTGACCCCCTGACAGTCAGGGGGTTTGGCAGAAGTTCAATCAAATGGTGGCTGCAGTTCTCCTGGAGTGATGGTTCCGTTGAAGCAGTGATTCTGTAGAGAAAGGTCTGGTCGTAGAGAAAGGTCTGGTCTTCCTCTGAAAGTCCAGTAGCGGAGTAGGAAGGGTCTGGTCTTCCTCTGATAGTCCAGTGGAAAAAGGCTGCCTGTGGTGTTCCAAACCTCAGCTTATATCCAGGATGGAATGCTTGGTTCCTCCCTCTGGGCGGAGTATCTCACCATGGGATGTAATCTTATCAGCCATGCGGTGATGGCCCATTAACAGAAGATGTCCCCCTGGAGGGAGGATGGGTCAGAGGAGAGATAAGAACTCTGCTGCACCTGGTGTCAACAGCTGGCCCATTAACAGAAGATAGCCCCAGGAGCTTATCAGGGATGAGTCATGGAGGGGATGGGGCAACCCTGTCCCACCGGTTCCAGCAGCTTATGAAGATGGTAACAGAATAAATACTTTTGGATACATCTTACACTGTAACCTACGACATTTGGTTACTGGAGATTGATTTTTGGATTGGAGGGGTTTTTTTTCTTTTTTTTCCTCTGTAAATCACAGCATCTTGCGACCTGTGCCCCATCCCCACCTTGTCCCCAGCCC
>WEIT01018874.1:265318-281683 GCA_013389985.1 Dryoscopus gambensis | reverse complement strand
CCTGCGAGCAGAGCCCGACCCCCCCGGCTGCCCCCTCCTGTCAGGGACTTGTGCAGAGCCACAGGGCCCCCCTGAGCCTCCTTTGCTCCAGGCTGAGCCCCTTTCCCAGCTCCCTCAGCCGCTCCTGGGGCTCCAGCCCCTTCCCAGCTCCGTTCCCTGCCCTGGACACGCTCCAGCCCCTCCAGGTCCTTCCTGCGAGGGGCCACAACTGGACACAGAGTTTGAGGTGTGATCTCACCAGTGCCCAGCACAGAGGGACGATCCCAGCCCTGCTCCTGCTGGCCACACTATTTTTGATACAAATGTTCTGGGTTTTTAGGCCCATGGCACTCTGGCTTGTCCACAAAGGCGAGTTCAGCTCCTGCAGATGGCTCAGCCTGAGGGAAACGATGTATTTTTAACAAAGTGTAATTGCAGCACACATTTCCATGGCAGAGAGCTCGTGCACAGCTCAGTGCCTGAACACACTTTCTGATTTTAGTTCATATTTTGATAACTCTCTTCTGCAGCTCCAAACACATAACCCTGAAAATCCTTCCAAAGAGGATAACAGCAAATGCTCAACCCCACACAGCTTTGGTCACTGGTGAGTTTTATTGACTGGGTGGGAAATTTGGGCACAAGGAGGGTCTTGCTCTGGTCTGGGCTGTGTTTGCATTTATGCAAAACCCCAAATACAGCCCAGTGAGGCGTGTCCTGAGCTGACCTGCCAGTTTAATTTTTCTGTTTGTTTGGTTTTTTTGGGAAATAGGGGTCATGGGGGCAGCAAGAGCAACTTCTTTTGTTCTGTTTGGTTCAGCACTTGGTAAATTCCGACATAATTCCTGCCAGGTACTGCCGGAGCACCTGGATCTGCCAGCCTGCCTGGCTGTGCAGATGTTCCAGGCACTGCCTGCCAACTTCCTGCAAGATTTTCTCTCTCGGACTGGGTTACTAAGACAACAGCTCCACTCGAGTCTTTGAAGCCAGTTCATTATCTGAACGAACAGAACGAGTCTTTCTGCCACTCCTTGCATTTCTCCAGTCATTTTTAGCTCTCACATTGCCTCGGGGTGGTTGCAGGGTGCTGGCTTGTTAATTATGCAGCCTCTCTGTTCTCTGCAACTCCTCAGAATGTGCTGGCAGATGCTGCTGGCCCAGTTCTCAGTGAGATCCTGGTCTGGGATGCTGCTGTGTGACAGCCACGTGAGGATCAGCTCGGGCCCAAAAGGCAAGTGCTGGGTTTCTGGTACATATTCATGAACAAATCCATCAAAAGGAGGTGGCAGCACGTTGTGGTTTCAAATTATTGTGATTCATTCACTGCAACGTGATCTTTGTAACGTGCACCGGACTGAGAATCAAACAGTGGGAGGAGAAGAAATACATTTGGCTTGAGAAGAATTTCTTTAAATGTCCTAAAAGATACAAAATGAATGGTCCTGAAGGAATCCAGGAGCGTGGCTGAGCTGCAGCATTACAGAAATTCAGCATCCCTACAGTGCTGTCAGTGGTCTCTGTGATGGACCAGAGGCATCCATGGACTGATTTAAGATTAGTCCTTCCAACATTTTTAAGACTGAGCAGTGAAATGATTTTGTTGTCTTCATTCCTTAATTTGAGGCACTTTTTTAAAAAAAATACTGACCATGAGCTTCCTAGAGACTTGATAATTGCTGTAAATTTTGCATTGAGGGTGCTCCAGTATAATGGAGATTGTTGGAAAACCTGGAAAAAGGGAGACGTTTGCTGAAGGAAACATCCTAACTGCATAAATCATTACTCCAGGGCAAAATGCAATGAGTATTTTTTAAAGCATGAGCTGTCTGCACTCAGACATCTCTTTAACCTCGTGCCACCATGTCACACCAATAATTGTTAATTTTAAATGAATTCCTCTTCCCCCTCCACATCACCAATGCTTTTGATTATCCTGAAGGAATCACAACAATCCTCAGGACTGATTTCCCTATAAAAACACCTTCTTGGTCCCCTGGTGGGACAGAGTGACACTTGTGGCCATGCAGATCTCAAATTAAAGAGCAGCTCTGGTGTGACTGTGAGGATTAGTGGGTACCTTGTGGGATTAATCATCTGGTGACGGTCCGTCCTAATTCTGCCATATCGAATACCTGTAGAAAATCCAGCTTTTGGGGCACATCACCCCCCTCAGTGAGAGCCGTGGGTTGGGCACAAAGGGCTCACTAACAGAGGCCCTTCCCTGGCTCTGCACCACCTCTGGCTCCTCAGCAGGAAGAAAAACCTCCCACACAGGACACCGTGGTGGGAATTTCTTTGCAGTCACAGGTGAAAAACTGGAGCCAGACTAAAGGAAGGTTTTTATTCAGTAATGGCCTCGTTTGGAAGAGCGATTGTGAGCGAGGCCTGGCGGGAGAGGCCCGTTCACGCCCGTGATAGATCCGTGTGGTTACTCACATTTACTCAGGAAAAATCGCCTGCCACCTTCAGCTTTTCCCTCCCCAGGGGGGAAATGCAAATCTGTATTTAGCTCGCTAAAATATGGCCAGCTTTGGGATCACTCATGTCTTTGCCTCCTGAGCTCTCACCCCTGACCTGCTCCTCAGCACCAGGGGTGTCACCACTGGAACCTTGTTCCTCCCTATGGGCGACGGGGCTCCTTCTCACTTCCAGCTCACAAATGAAGCTCTCTGTCATGTTGTTTTCTCTTGTATTCAACGAGCTGCAGGTTTGATGCAAATCCCATCGAGCTCCCGGTGAGTGTTGGATCGTTCTCCTCGTGCAGAGCTGCTCTGCTTCTCCCTCTGCTCCCTGCTGGGGAGAGGTGAGAGCCTCACCAGCTGCTGTCTGGGCTGGGTGTCATGCTCCTAATGCTCCCTGTCTGCTCGCCAGCATCGTTTGCAGAGCTGGGTTCACGCCAAGAGAGGAAAATTGTACTTAAAAAAAAAGGTGATTTAACATTTCGCCTGCATTTTAGTACCTGTAGATTAAAAACAACCAACCAAACAAAACAAACGCCCCACAACTCCAACCCCCGAGCACTCTACCGCCACGGCAGAGGATTATGGGGCTTAATGCAATTATGGGGCTTTAGCACATGGTGCTTTTAATTGTCTTGTGCTCCTTTACCTGGCAGTGATTCAGGCAAGGATGTTTCTTGTAATCAAACCTGCTCTGAAGCACAAACCAGGCACGTCCCCCTCAGGGGAGATTTCCACCAGGACCTCTCTGAGTGCTGGAGGAAGGGAGGATGCCCGGGAAGCCTCTCTGCACGGAGCTCTTGGGGTGGCAGATCCCAAATGTTGCCTCTTGCCGGCTCCTGGGAGCTGCCATGCTGGACCAGAACTGCTTTTGGCACAGCACGAAAGGGCAGCACCGTTTCTGCTGGAATTTGGGCTGATTTTAACATGTCAGGGGCAGGAGAAGAGCCAAGATTCCACCATTTATTGATAAAAAGAATATAATGCTGTGGGGGTGGCTGCTTAGAGGAAAGCCAGCGGGGTTTAGGTCTCGCTTCAGCTCCTGCAAATCCTGTTGCCTCTGGAATACTGGAGATGCTGATGGGTCTTCGCACAGCTCTTCCCAACCCTGACTGTGTGACAGTGAAGCAGAGTTACAGGAAGGAATGTGAATCACAAATATGATTTTTTGACTGGGTTGGTTTTTTTAAAAATTCCTAATTTTCTGCAAAGCCATGAAGATTGATCAGCTCCACAGTGCCAGGGGACATCAAACTGGATGCTTCCACTGGAACTGCAGGGGCTTCACCTTCCATATTACTGCTTTTATCTTACTTTTTTTTTTTTAAGTAATTTCTGACTGATTCTAACATTCCTGTCACTGAAAGACTGAGGAGTTGTGAGCAGCACTGTAATATTTGCTTTTATCTGTCATGTATATTTTCACTTGCTTTGAGTTAATTTGTCACATATTTTATAATTACCATTAACCATCTGAAACCTTCTCTGATGCAGTGCTCTGCCAGCATAGCCACTTGCAGTTACTCACTTTCAATTAAGCAAATTTTTAAATAAACCTGAAACCCTCTTTTGATCTTTTTCATATTTGCAGGACCTGCCTTTTAGCTTCACCATGCTGAATTTTGGTACTTCATTAGTTTTGAGCCACCTTTTTGCCCAAACATCCTTGGAAATACTGCAAAGTTCCCATAGGCTGATTTCATTTTTACTTTTTGTGTCTGTTAAGTTACATTATTGAACTATTAGGGGTTTATTCCCCCTTTCCTGTATTTATCAGTAAAAATATCTCCCAGCTCAATCAATCCTTTGCATTAAGCCACAAGGAGCTATTTAGTTTCCATATGTTCAAGTTGTATTTTATTTAATGTTGATTTTTTTTTTAATGTGTGGTTTGTGCTTCCTTAAAGCCTGGACTGCTTTTTTTTACTGGCTCAGTTATGACAGGCTCCAAAAGTGCAGCCAGAGTTTATTGCTTTGCCTTTCAGCCCCGCAGTGCAATTGTTTGTGTTCTGGAATGTTTGGGAAATCTCTCCCTGCCAGATAAGGACACATCAAAGCCTAAACAGTTTATTTTACAAGGATATTTTGGAGTCTCTCTAATCTGCTGGCACGATTGCTTATCTCCTGCACTGCCACTTGTTGAGTGAAAGGATAATCTTCCTTTTGGATTAGGCTGGGAATTTTAGAGCAAAAAGTGCCCATGTGAGAGCAGTTCATTGTTGCTCGTGGTGCTTCTGCTGAAGTTCGGGGAATTTACTGAGACCAGACCAGGTTTTCATCCTGCTTAGCATTAACTCAAACTCCCTAAAAAGAGTCAGTAAAGTAAAATCAACACAATTATATAGAAAAAGGTCTCTGCCTTTCTTCTAGAAATGAAGGTACAAGCAAAAAGTGACAGTGGATCCTCTGCAAAATATCTTCTTCGGCTCCTGAGGCTGGCGGGGCTGAGATGTCCATTAAGGAATGGGCAGGACTACATCAAAACTCCACCCACATGTTCTGATTCTGGGAACTGAAAGATGGTTCACACCAAGCTGCTCTTCAGGCTCATGTTGTTCTTCTGAAATTAAAATGCCTAGAAATGTAATTTATAACATTAATAAAAAACCAACGGGTGATGTTAAAGAAGGGGCTGGGGCTTTAAAAAAGGCAGATTTTCACATTTTCAATCCAGTTTTGAGAGGTGGCAACAACACCCAAACGTGTTGAAAATGGACTTAAAGATTCCGCTGGATATAAATTTTATTCTTTCCTGTTAGTGGGTTCAAGGGTTTGTTAGAATGCAGTGGAGTCAAATTCCTTAATTTAAGTTGGATACAGGCAGAAAAGCTCCATGAGAAAAGCCACTAAAGAACTTTATTAATCAAAATCACCAATTCCTCACACTTTTAAAGCAAGAGTGCCACAAAACCTTTAATAATAGAAGTTGTAGGTTTGTATTTTGCTCCTGAAAATACCCAACTGCTAAGCACATTTCTAAAGAGAATCTGTGTAATTAGACTTGCAATTACACATTTATTTGGTGGCAAACAGTTTGAAACAAAGAAGAAAATGTGATGCTGACATTAAATATTACCCAGAAATGCTTTTGAGCAAAGCTGCCCAAAGGAGGGCTGATAGGAAGTGCTGATTCTCATCATGGGAAATAACATTTGTTGCAGTTGGGTGTGAGGGAAATGAAGCGTCCCGGAGCGTGAGGAGGGAGCAGGCTGAGGAGGGCTGACAGCAGCGCCTGTTCCGGGCCCAGCGCTGCTCCAGTGCCATGGAAACAAACACTCATCCATGATTCATTGCCACGGCTCAATCCAAGCATCACTTTGGTTGTCCTGAACTGAACCACAGCTGGGAATGAGGGTTGTCTTTCACTAAAGCTCATCGATCCTAGTGCCCCATCCATCTCGCCAGGCAGGTGAGATTAACCCTCCCAATTAACCTTCCCAATTAACCACGGAGATGTTTGATCCTCTCACAGCAGCCTGGCCGTGCCATGGGGACTCAAACTGTCCCCAGGAGCCACAAACACATCCATGTGTTCCAGGAGATAAATTGCCCTGTTTTCATCAAGTGACAGCCACTATTGGCTCGTGTGTTGTTCCAGGATGTTCAGAAAAGAGGGAACAAGCTGCCAGAAAAGTGGATTAGAGGGTGGCATCTCTCCAGATCCAAGGCATTGCTGACCAGGAAATCCTGCTGGTGCCCAAAGGAGTGGGCCTGACAGCCTGAATCTCATTACTGGTGTCCCCACCTTCTGCAGGAATATTTTCAATCCTCTGTGAATTCCTGCAGTAAAAGATTAATTGTGAAGAAGAACTTGATCTGGTGAGAGCCCACCTGGAATCCTGCATCCAGCTCTGTGAACCCAGCTCAGGCAGGACCTGGAGCTGCTGCACAGAGCCCAGAGCGGGCTCCAGGGTGAGCAGAGGGATGGAGCAGCTCTGCTGGGAGGAAAGGCTGGGAGAGCTGGGATTGTTCAGCCTGGAGAGGAGAAGCTTTGGGGTGACCTCAGTGTGGCCTTGCAGGGCCTGAAGGAGCTGCAGGAAAGATGGAGAGACTTTGGATAAGGGATGGAGGGACAGGACAAGAGGGAATGGCTTCAAACTGCCAGAGGGCAGGGTTAGATAGGATACTAGGCAGGAATTCCTCCCTGTTTGGAGACCATAAGGAAAACTCTCAAGACAAAGGACAGACCCACATGTCCTCGAGTGCAGGCTGGGCTGAAAGGAATGAAATCTGGCCAGTTTGGATTTACTGAGACTCCAGCCAAAAGTTACAACAAGCAGACACCAGTTCCTCCCAAAAAAAACCCCCCATGTAACTGCTGTAATTGATGGAGAGTGAAACCAGGGCTTTGGAATTACTCATCCATCATTCAGGGAATGAGGCCTGGAACAGCCACAGCCTGAGCACTGCTCAAACACCATTCCATGAGTAAGGCCATTAATTCGTGATGTCACCACGGGAGAGCCTTAATTGAGGTGCTCAGTGAAGGCTCTTGATGAACCAGGGCTGTGCCTTTCAGTGCCCATGGTCAGAAACTCCCAAGAATTGCAGGGGAGGAATGAATCCCTTCCCTCATCCTCCCGAGGGAAGGCGGAGGGGAGCCTGGCACTGCTGCGAGCACAATAACCCCGCTGGGATCTGCTCTTGCTGCTGCCTGGAGCTGCAGGCCCTGCTTGCTCTCTGTCCTGTCCCCTGCACTTTCTACCCGGGCCTAAAACCTCCCAAACCCACGCAAAACGGGAAAATCCTGCACGTGGCAAAGCCTCCTTCCAAGCGTAATAACCAGGTGTCTTGGTTTGAAAAGACAGGTGGCAGCTTAAGGAAGGCAGGAGCCTCCCTTGAAATGGAAAATGTAAACCCTCTCTCTCCGAATTATTAGAATTTTGAGATTAAGGGGCTCTCAGGCAAAGATAAGGGAATAGGAATAACAGTTCTTTACTAGGAAAATTGAAAAAAAGAAAAAAAAATGAACGTAAGAGTATAAAACAAAACAAAACAAACCACTGACAGAGTCAGAAACATCCCCTGACACCCTGTTGTCACAGGGAGTTGGTATCAGTCCAATTAAACGGTGGCTGCAGCCCTCCTGAATTGGCAGATGTAATCCTGTTGAAGCAGTGATCCTGCAGAACAAGGTCTGGTCCTCCTCAGAGAGTCCAGTGGTGGTTGTGTAGCTCCTGTCCTCTGGAAATCCAGTGGGAAAGGCTCTGTCTCTGTTGCAAAATTCTCAGCCTTTTATCCAGGATGGAATGCTTGGCTCCTTCCCTCTGGGCGGAGCATCTCACAATGGGATGGTGAGTTATGAGATAAGGCACTGATGGGCCATTAGCAGCAGATAGCCCAGAGGGAGGAGGCAGGGAACATTGCCACACCTGATTTTAACAGCTCATGAAGATGGAAATAGAATACATGGTAACCCAGGACACCAGGCTCCCCCAGGACCCCGGGACCCCACTGAAAATTCATTTAGAGCTGGGCTTCCTTGGGCCCTCTGAGGAGCCCTGTCGCACTGTTCTCTCAGCCTTCTAATTGTTTGCATATCTTGGAGTCAGAGAATCAGAGATTCTCACAGTTTCATGTAAACAACACCTATTATTTATCTAACTGCTTTCTTGTGTTGTACATTCCATTTCCATGATAGATAAAGTTGATGGACTCTTGGTCCATCCAATGTGACGGAGAAGGTGTCAACCTCACCTTCCAATCATCTGTAGTTATAAGAAGTCTATAAATATTGTAAAGTAGCAATAAAGATACTTCTACTTCCACTTCTACATCTTCGGCTTCTTACTCTTCTGACATCTCTCCTGTCCATGCATCATCATTGTGTCCCCCCGCGTCATCTGCTGACCCCAACACAGAGCCCAAAGCACCCGGGGGATTTCTGGAGCACAAAGCCATGCCCACGGCTCCTGCAGCAGTGCCAGGAGCAGGATTGCTGCCAGACCCTCACCGCTGCCTCCAGCCCCAGCAGTCTGAAGGGACAGGAAATATTGTTACAGCGAGATCAGCTGCAATTCAAAATTACTTCTCCCATCCCCACCTGTTTTTTGGCCGTGGTTTGGTTTGAAGGAGAAGGCTCCGAGTGTAGAAATTCACAAGGACTCACCCTGAATGACCAAAATTTGAATTTCAGTACTCTTAAGTAACCCTTAAGAGTCCCATAATAATGATATTATGAGGTTTTAACACAATATTTAAGTTTCAGCAGATGTTTTGTTGTGTTTAATGGAGAACACAGGTTCAGTAACTCTTCAGCACTGCATTTTATAATCATTTCTAACCTTTTTGCCTCAGTGCTTTTTGCCACCCAAATTCACGTGTTATTAATATTCATGTAACATTTAAACTGCTTTGTAAACTACTGATTGGGAAAATGGGAGCATAAAGTGAGACAGATGTGTCTGGCCACAAATAATGACAGAGTGAAATCTGAATTAATGCAACATTTAACTATCAGTGAGCGAACAGAGGCACTGCTGACAGGGCTTGTTAATGTTGGGCAGGGCAGGTTTCTCAGGCTGTCCTTCTTGTTTTAATTTATGAATGGGTGGGGTTTGTATATTTCGTATATTTATTTTGTATATTTATAGCTGTGCCTCTCTCTGCTCCTTCTAATCCTCGTGTGCGTCCCCCAGTCCGGGCAAGGATGAGTCCCCAGAGCCAGGTGAGCAAAGTCACCTCCGTGAATGAACTCTCGTTTGGAATCATTTACATGAGAGACGCAATTTGCAATATTTTTCTGTGTAAATTGCAGGGAAATCAAGGATAATTGGGCACTAAGTGGTTCTGCTCAGTTCCTCGGGGCAGGGCTGCAAATCCCGCCCGCTCCAGGCAGGTGTTCAATACGTGGCAGCTCTGTGGGAAAACTTGCTAAACTTTGGGTGACAATAAACAAATAATGTTATTGAGATATTCTACAGGCAGAACCCCTGAGTTTGTGCATTGCTTTTGGGCGACCTGACACAAAACTGAAATCAGCTCTGGCAAACTTCTGTTTCCTGCACCATGTCCTGCAGAGGGAGGAAGACAAAATCCACCCTTCCCGCCTTCCCAGCAGCTCCGGGGCATTGGGACAGCTTTGGCTTTTCCTTCCTGCAGTCCTGGGGAATGCTCTTTGTTTCTAAACTTATTCCTTTTATTCAGGTGCCCAAACGCTCCTGCAAATTCAACCCTGCTCAAGGAAATGCTAAAATCCAGCCCCCAAATCTGCTGCTCCTGAGGCAGCACAGAATAACAAAGTGTCTTGCAGACTGACATTGTTTGGTGTCTTTTCCAAATGCCATCTGCAAGGACTATAATTAGAATATCTCCTTTTCCCCAACTCATAAAACAGCAATAAAAAGATCAAAAACCAAAATTCCAAGCGTAAATTTTCTGTAGATGCTTAGAGCTGCACTGAGGCAGGAGAAGGATTTGCCTTGCAGCTATTTTGTTAACACAGACATCAAACTAGCTCGACATTAGCTCAGGAATGAGTATTTAGGGCAAAACAATAGGTAAGGAATGTTACTGGAATCAGCTGGTATTGGAATATCTATAAATGCGTGCATTGAAGTCTAATTTAGAAACAGCTCATGTTTAAATTTGTGATGTAAAGCAAAGAAGCTTCTACTTGAATTTTCAAGTGAAACACTTGAACGTTTGGATTTCAACTGAAACTTAGCTGGTGGTTTTCTTGCAGGATAATAATGGTAAATTCTGCGTTTAAGTAATAATATTATGTATTTTATGTAAGAATTTTGTGTAATAGCAAGCAGCATCCTGGTCCAGCACTGACCACAGCCTGAGTGCTGGTAGGAACCCCAAATCTTTCTCTGGACAAGGTTACAAGGTTTCGATTCCTACAGAATGTCCTTAAAAAGGTCAGGCACAGGTCGTGCCTTAAATATTTCCCTGGGTGCCTTTCATACTTTCCCAGTCGGGCTCCTTTGTGAACATACAATAGGCAAAACATGAATTTATGGAAGGATTTCTGCACCTTTGGCTGCCAAATCTCCCAGCTTGACGTCGGCAATTCCAGCCCTGAGAGAATGGGAAAACGCTGGTTGATCCCAGAGATTTTGCTGCTGCCATCAGCAGCGGCAGGTCCCGTCTGGAAGGATCCCTCGGAGGAGCGATTCCAGGCGTGGTGGGGCAGTGAGATGCTCGCAGCAGAGCAGAGCACTGAAATGCCAGCCTCGGGCACACGGGAGTGCTCAGAACCCTTGCCCAGGGCTGAGCCCCTGGCACCGCTGCTGTGCCCACTGAACCACCCCGAACCGGGCCAGGAGACACTTCAGGGACAGAGTCAGAGAAGTGGGGATTTGCTTTATTCGGCGCCGGCTGTGTGGGATCGCTCCTCCTGACACACACACCGGTGCTGCTCACAACGCACCATTATGGGTTAAGTTATGAATATTCATCACATTCCTTGCGACAGGTGTGGTTATACAAATTATTGCTCTGCAGTCATTAATACCATTAGCATACATGGCACGCATGCGCTGTGTACGCTGGTGGTCGCACTGAGGAAGGTTCCTCTTCTTCCTCGGGGGTCTTCTTGATGAAGGCCAGTAGTCTTCCTCCCATGCACTTTTCACCTTTCTCCCTGGGGCATGCGTAGTTCTTTGAGGAATGATTCAGTGATTCCTGAGGTGATCTTTGTCCCCTTTATCTTGACAAGATTAGGGCGAATCCGGCTTCTTAGGTTTTGTAATTAACATTTGCTGTCCGAAATAACATTTGTTGTCTCCCAGTAGCTTACATGGGTTAGCTATTGACTACGTTTCTCACCACGGCCGGCCCCACACAGGCCGCGCTCACAGATTTTGGGGACCAGCTCTGGGATCAGTGTCCCTGTGCTGGCTCAGGCAGGAATTCCCAAGTGGGGGAAACGCAATTTTCTGGCGATATCTGTGGTGGTGGCTTAGCCTGATCCTAGGCTGCAGCCCCGCACTGCTAACAAAACCTTGGCCATACAGTGGGGGATTTCCCCGCCTTAGACAGCGGGTCTGAGGGGGGTTCCATGAGCGGCACAGAGGTATAAGCCGCAGCCCACTGGGTGGCACCCTGAAGATTGTTCTTCCCCTTGGTCTGGAAAGTTCTGTTAAGTTCGGTTCTTCATCGGTTCTGTGTTACAACTCCGCCTCCCAAACTCCCTCATTGGACTGCATCCCTGCTGTGCCCTCCCCTTTACCTGTTCCCCATTGTTCCCCTTCTGTTACCGCCCCCCTTGAAAAAGGGGCTCCCCGCCCCTCTCGGGGCCAGTCTAGTTCCTGAATTCTCCGGATTAAAAGCATCTTGGACCTCAGACTACTGGCCCTTTCCGCCTCCTTTGTTCTTGGGGAACGCTTTTGCCTTAGATCAGGCTACCTGGCACGAGCCGCCCGAAGAGGGAAAAAAGCGCATCTCTCAGTCGGCTCCGTGATTCTCCGCTGCGTTTCCTCTGCTGCCTGCTGAGCGGCGAGGACGCTTTGGAGACGCCACCGCACTGCCTCTGGCTTGTGAGCTCGGCCAGGGAACGGACCGGACAGCGTTAGATATCAGCTCAGGCTGGTTCGCCCCAGCGCTGCCACAGCCCCGGGTCAGCCCCGGGCTTTGATCCTCTGCGGGCTCCCAGCAGTCCCGCAGGGGCACGGGGGGTGGATGATGCCCCTGGGCCCCCCTTTAATCCCCAGCCCTCTCTGCAGATGCAGGAAGGTCCCTGGCTGTGTCTGCAGGAGAGCAGCGATGAAGAAGTGCTTCAGTGCTTGTGACTGCCGCCAGAACACAAAGCCAGCGAAATAAACGCTGGGTTTTTCAGTGCTGGGTTGCCTTGGCTTGCACATTCCCTCAGCGCAAATTTATTTCCATCTTAGCATTCCCTGCGTTGACAGGGATTTTGTTAGGGACAAAATATTCCGATCAGAGCAGAGTTCCCAGTGAAATGATGAATTTCCTCTGCTGCCCCAGCCCTCCCTTCACTCCCTCTGCCTCCTCTCCACCTCGGTCTACAAAAGCAGAACTCTCGGGATGAACGGTGCAGGGGGAAGGCAATGGTTAATAGATTATTTATTTTCATTAAATATTGATTATCAGTGGCTCCTGCTGGCAGGCACTTCCCTGCTTGCTGCACAGGGAGCTCAGTGCCTCCCTGCTGTTAGGATGGGGGTTTTTTTATAAGTTAAATGTTCAATCTCATGAATTTTCATGTTTTGGCACTGACTGACATCTGCATAGTAATTCTGCCAGGGAGTTCTGCGTGCAGAACTATTCCAACTCAATAATGAATTTCACTAATGCAATCTTCTACCTGATGGATTTAAAAACCCCTGGAGCGAATGAGGATGTTTTAACCAAGGGTCCTGCCCTCACTCCACCAGGGAATGCTCGAATTTATGCCCAGTTTTATGGAGGTTTTCCTAAATTCTGTGACCCAACACCCAACGGCTCAGCCTGAAGCCTGACAGAGGTGGACATTGCCTGGCTCTTGGAAACACATTGTGGATGATGTACAAAGAAAGAGGTACAGAAGGAGATGGAACTGCGGGGAAAATACCTGAGAAATCTTCATTTCAGCAGAATCCATTCACTCAAAATTAATTAGCACAATGACACGTAAGTGGGGAAGGAATTTCTGAGCAGTTCTGTGCTGTGGATTTGCACCAGAGGAGAACAAGCCACAATTATGAGGCAAAATTAATCAAATCTCTGCATTCTGAAAGAAAAAAATTCGGGGTAAGCGTCTTTTTTTTTTGGCTTTTTCCAAAATCAAATGATCCAAGGCAGCACTTTGGGGAAGGAGAATAAGGGATTTCAAAGTCTGCAGTAACATGAGAGAACCCATCAGTTTTTATAAAGAATTACAGTCTCTCATTTCAGTCATTATCCGACGCCTTGCCTCACAGCCAGAACTCGTCCAAATTCACAATTCCCACTGCAAAAATCAGGAGGAAATGTCAAAAATGTACCTCACACTGCAACAAAATTAGACACTGGAATGCCCAACAGCTTTCCATGGAGATCCTGTAGTTGAAATATTGCATTGCAGTAACCACAGAGCACTTGAAAAGGTCAGCACACTTCATGGTGATGTTATCATCCCCAAACTCCTCTGGAAAATCAAAACAAGAGTGGAAAAATGTTGGCATCTTGACCTTATGGAGGCAAAATGGTAGGGGAGCATTTCATAAAAAAATATTGACGTGTGCTATAGATTTCCAGAAAATCATTTCAGGGGGATCAAATGAGAAATTTTCTTTTTTTTTAAATTTTTTTTTCTTTTTTTTTTTTTAAATCAGGAAATGCTTGACTAGTCCCAGGAAATAACTTCCATGGAAAATATTGCTTCCTTAAAAAATAAGCAGTGTTTTTATCCTTTAACTTGGGAAGTCCCAGAGATGTTTGGCAGATTTCACCTGTGATGAAATAATGCCCTGGGCACAGGGGATGAGGCGCTGCAGATATAAGATGAATAAACTTCCTTTTAAAATGTCAGGATGGCATTTGGGGAAAACCTGAGTTAAAATTTGTGACAGTGATTTGTGTTTGCAGGGGGCTGAAAGCAACGAGCTCCTTGTAGGGCAGCACAATGAGAGTCCTGATGAGATTAAAATATAACAATAATCCACTTAAATCATTAACAACAGGCTGATGCTTCAAAGTGACCCCTGGCTCTTATCTTCCCAAGAAATAATAGCAATAATATTGGCATTAAAGGGAAAAGGATTTCAGTGACAGCTTATTAAAGAGGTTTTTGACAGGTTGGAATGTAGAAAAAGATAAATGTAGTGCTGCATTTCCTCGTGGTGAGGGCTAATGGTCAACAGACCCAGGGAAAGGAAAGGACTCCTGTCAAACCAACCAGGGCACACATTTGCACAGGAAAAAAGTGGGAAACAAGTTTTTTTCTGGAGATAGCACGGAGTGGGAAACCTGAACAAGGAGATTTTCTGGCACATTCTTGGAACACATTGCCCACACGGGAATTAAAGTGCATTTTCTCTTTGAACCGTGGCGTGTGTAAGGGATTTGTGCTGCTCAAAGGGAAGATGTAAGTGGACTCTAACATCCTAATTCATCAAAGAGTAAGCACAGGCTTAAATCCACCTTGACTTAGCCAAGGAATGTGTTTACCTGCAGGAATATGCCAGTGACTAATGAAACCCGCAGTGAGTGTTTACAGGTCCTGCCAGGGATTAGAAGAAATGTCCAAACTTGTTGAAAAGCCATCGAAAGTGGCTCCGTTGTTTCTTCCCTGCTACAAATGTCTTTGAAACCTCACTAAGCCTCTCTGGTTCTGTTTATTATTGTTATTTTTTAATCCTGGGTTTAGAACTTGATGCTTCCAGCCTTAGTACTGAACAAAAGTGCATTTCTTGGTCATTCCGCAGCCCGTGCTTTGTCAGGTGCAGCTGGTGTGTGTGGATTTCATGGGATGGTTTGGGCTGGAAGGGATCTTAAAGCTCATCCAGTGCCACCCCTGCCATGGTTCCACACCTCCCACTGTCCCACAGTGCTCCAGCCCAGCCTTGGGCACTGCCAGAGATCCAGGGGCAGCCCCAGCTGCTCTGGGCACCCTGTGCCAGGGCCTGCCCACCCTCCCAGGGAACAATTCCTACCCAAGATCCCATCTAAATCTCATCTCTGGCAGTTTGAAGCCATTCCCCCTTGTCCCTCCATCCCTTGTCCAAACTCTCTCCAACTTTCTTGCAGCTCCTCCAGGCCCTGCAAGGCCACAGTGAGGTCACCCCGGAGCTTCTCCACTCCAGGCTGAACAATTCCAGCTCTTTCAGCATTTCTTTATAGGAGAGCTGCTCCATCCCTTTGCTCAACCTGGTGGCCTCAAGGTCAAATTACAGACTTAGAATATTTCTCTAATTTCTGGTGTGTTTTGGTGCATGGGAGTGGAAGGTTCCGCTGTTTCTGGCTGAAGCTGTTCTATTTTATGCATTCTGTAAAAACGCTCCGTGAAAAGGAGAGGGAAGTGTAAAATCCCAAAGTGAAGACTGCAGACTTGCCTCCTGTATCCTCAGTGAATCAGTCCTTCAGCTGGAGAGCCCTCCGAAATGCACTCCATCAATTAACATCTCGCAAAGCCTTGCAAAGCATAATCACCTCTTCAAGAGAGAGCTGCGAGCACCACGCTGGCACCGCATCATTCCTGGCTGCTCCCGACATGAGGGAGCCACGCATTCAAACCAGACAGGGGCCACTTTTATCAGAGGTAGATTTGGCCTCCATCATCTTTTCCAACCTGAATGGCTCTCTGATTCTGTGAACTAAATAAATACGGGCATCTCTTCCCCCCAGCCCTGAGCTCGGCCCAGCTGGGGGCTGCTCTCCCTTCTGTGCTCCGTGGTGCTTCCCTGCTCTGCCTTTCTCGCTGTCCCATTTGTAATTTCCACGGCAGGATAATTCCCAAAGTCAAAGTCATCTGTCGGGCTGACCTCCTTGGGCTGCCTGTATCTGTGACTCTATTAAAAGCTGTTATGCAGAGATGAGCAGTCCCCCTTTGCAGGACACGGTATTTATAGCGCGGCACAAGCAGGTAACCCGCGTGGAGCCGCCAGAGCCCCTCTCTCCTCATCTCTGCAATACCTGGCAGTGTTTGCACATTCCTGGGAAAGGAGAACTTGGGAGCCACAGAGGGCAACCCCAGGGCCCGGCGCCAGGCAAGGTCTGTCCCTACCGCAACCACGCGCTGCCCAGAAAGCGCAGCCCAGGTTCGTGTGACATTTCCCCGGCGCGAGGCACGGCCCCAGGGCAGCAGCTCGGGTTACGCGTCCTTCGGGGGAGATTCCGGAGAGTCCTGGCTGCACTTCAGCCGTCCCAAAGACTTTCAGGGAAAGCCACAGGTCTGCGGCAGGTGGCTGCGCACGGCGGGGCTGCCCCGGGGCGTTCCGGGCTGAGCCACCTGCAGCTGGAGGGCACCGTGCGGGCTGCGGGAGCGGGGCAGCGGCGGCTG
>WEIT01018874.1:224234-257797 GCA_013389985.1 Dryoscopus gambensis | reverse complement strand
TGAGTGGCAAGGCCGAATTCCTCCTCCCCCACGTCGGAGCCGGGAGCAGCGGAGGTGTGCGCAGCCTGCCGGGCACCCAACCCAAGCTGATCACTTTTAATAAAGGCTTTTAAAGGACTCGCAGTCCTGCCCATATTTATTTCAACCTGTGCTGAGGATGGAGGAGCTTGTGCCCCTCCGTCCGGCAGGAGGGCTGTCTGAAGGGCCGAAGGTGGGCTCAGCCCTGACCCTTTTCCTTCCAGCTGCTGCTTTTGCAGGGCCCTTTCCTGGCTGCGCTGGGTGCGTGGGACAGGGGTTGAGCCTGTCCTGCTCTGGATTGCCCTGGGTGCTCAAGGGGAGCATCCCTTTGAGCGGTGTTCTGGACACAGTTTAACCCTGATCTGAGCCAGCTTGGCCAGATTCGATGAAATCCTGCTCACAGGGCGGTTTGGGAAGGCAAAATTAACGGTGACCGTGTCTCCTGTGGAAGATGTGACTGCGGGGACTACAACAGTGGAATTGTTCCCTCTTTAGTGTGACCCTCATTGAGGACAGGAATTGGATCTGTGTGGGTCAGGTTTCTGTGCTGGATGGGCCTGACTGGCCCAAAACATGTTAATCACATCAGGGGGAAGGAATGTGGTGTCAGGGGTGTCCTCCAGCCCAGAATTAGGGCACTCCTGGCCGGCTCCGGGCAGGGATTTGTAGTAATTCAACCTTCAGCTGGTGACAGGAGGGAGCTGGGACTGCCACAGCACTGCAGCCCGTTGTTTGTTCCGAGGAAATGCTGAAGTGATGCTCAAATATTTCTGGATTGATTAAAAAACTCATAAAAAAATTAATTCTTGGGTTTCTGGGCTGCCTGCTTCTCATTTCGATGAGTGATTTGCTGGCAACGTTAAACTTTCACCTAAAATGAGGAGGATGGGAAGCTTTCCTGTGTTTGTCTGAGTGCTGGGCGAGGAGTTCCCTGTTGGGCAGTGGCCCCGTGCAGGACTGAACTGGGAAAATCCAGCAGTTTTGTCCTGTAGGTTGTTCCTCAGGAAGCAGAGCATCAGTGCTGACTGCACACCCTCGTTTTGCATGGGGAGACTTGTGGCTTGTGCTTAGAAACTCAAAGAAACTTTTGCACAGGGTGTAGGACTTGTCCACTTCGGCAGGAGCGTTTGCTTGCGGAAGGCTGCGGAGAAATTCGAGCTCTCAGGGTTTGCTGTGCTTGATTTTAATTACACTGAGTCCTGTGGCAGCTTCATTGAGGAGAAGGGTGTTGAACATTGCCAGTGACATGTTCTTTGACAAGCTCTGCGTCGCTCTGTTGCTGTGAAACCCTGTGGGAGGAGAGGTGGAGCGGGGGAGAGACAATCTGCGGGACTGGAACCATATGGTGGAGGAGATTTGGTGCTTGAATCCGTGTGCCAGAGAGTTAATATGGGGACTTCAGAGCATGGGCTGTGAAAACTGGAAAGGAGGATGATGTAAGGCTGGGGGAAGGGGGAAGGAGAAGGAAAAGTTGCCTGTATCTACGTTTGAAGCAGCTTTATTAATAAAACTCTGCTCACCTATGCAGCTCCTTTCAGCCTGCAAGTCGGAGAAAACTGAGCAGATTTCTCAGGCACCGACTCCAACCTGCGAGATATTAAAGCCCACTGGAAATTCAGAGTTTCAGCAAGCTGCTAGATAAGGTGTTAGAATATATTCACAGATATTCAGATTTCTTGCTGCTCGGAAGTTGTCAGTGGCAGCGGGGATGGGATCCAGAACGTTCCTGGGGACGTTGGAGCTTTCTCCTTGCACTGGTAAGGGGAGGGGTCCCAGTACAGGCCAGGCAAGCCTCGTGCAGCTCCAGCTGGGGGCTGGGGCCGAAGCAAGACCCCCTTGGGTTCCCTGTGGTGCAAAGTTCATGGGATGAGAGTCCAGTGTCTTTATGGGGTCAGCTCTGGGACTGGGGTTGGAGAAGGGTTTGGCATTCGGGTGCTGTCACCTCGTGCCACCCCTGTGCTGGGGGACTGGGGTGCTCAGCCCGGCTCTGGATGAGGTAAAAGGATGTTTTGCAGCTCCCATGGTGGAATTACACTTTGTTCCTTTTAATTTTCGGCTTGTGGGAACGGCGTGGAGAAATAAGGGCCTTAATTTGTTCCCAAAGAACCCCACCGAAATCCCAAAAGAACAAATGTCAGAACTATTCCTGTTTTTCTCCCCAAAAGATTATACAGATCGTGATTTGGAGTATGAAATTCCTGGTTTGGTGCTGGCCAATTTTAGGAGGAGGAATGGCTTATTTTGTGCTTTCCAGCCTGTTTTCTGATAAATTACCTTCTGTGTTCTTCTTTGGAAGATGGGCTCAGTTTGTGAAGTAGAACAATCAATTCCAATTTTTTTCATGGACTCAATTGACTCCTAAACAAGTGGCTCTTACCCGTTTGCTATCTTGTTGTGAGGATGTCTTATTGTAACAAGTTTAATGCAAATTTGACTAGATCACCCTTTTTCCTTTACCCCAAACACTTCCCTGACCTGTTGGTTGTGGATCCTGGCTCTCCTTTTCCCTATTTGCTCTTCTTTTGGTGGAAAAATCAGTGATTTGTGGAGGTGGCAGCAGCAGCCCTGCGAGGGTGTGTCAGGGATGACTATAAAGGCAGTGAAAGAGAAAGGAAGCGCAGTTATAAACAGGTGAATTTACTCTTTGGTGGTTCTGATGCCTTTTCACCATCAGTTCCTTCCCCAGTGTGGAGGAAATTCTGCTGCTGCTGTGCTCAGGCATTGCCCTGGAGTGAGATCAGGGATGGATAACATTCTGCAGTGGCTGTGGAAACACTTGAAAGAAAGTAACAGATGCAAGGGCTGCTCCTGAGACTGACATCTTAATTTGAGACTGACATCTTAATTTGGTGTTTGCGTAGCTTTAGGAACGCCGTGGAAGATGATGGACTGTTCCATTATCTTTTTGTCTGACTTCATCAAGTGCTGTCAGAAATACCAGTGAGAGTTCAAGCTGTTGAAATGAATATTGGTGGTTTTTTTTTTTGTTTTACTGATAATAATGTCACTTGTTTCAATTCAGAAGATCAATAGGCTAAAAGGAGTGGTGTTTCTCCCCGGTAATGTCAGGGTAGGAGGTTAAATTGTCCCTTTACTTGCCAAGTAGTGTTTGTCTGGGGAATTATCAATGAATGCTCTGTGTCTGGCAAAGGGAAATTTCCTGTGAATGTCTCCAGGAAGGTGAGGGGGGATGTTTGCTGATGTTCTGAATTAACCCATCCCATTGAGAGGCAGACTCCTGGCACGGTGCTCAGGGTAAAGTACAAGTGGCTCTTCCCTGTCAAATGGAGGAGTGCAAATTAAGACTGTTCTGCTAAGCTTTTACAGACATTTTTAATGTCTGTAATGCAGCTTTCTCCAGGTGGGATCTACCTAAATGTGAATGAACTCCTGAATTCTGTCTTTATTACACAGCTGGGGCATGAGGAATTAATACGAGCTGGGTTTGTCATTTGAACTAATGAGGAGATCAACCTGGCAAAGGGCAGGAGGACCTCAGGAGCCACTGGAAAAGGGAATTCTACCAGGGAAACGTGGGCTCTGGAACCCTCATTTTATCCATTGTTCCTGTAAGTCAGTATTAGTCCATTCACTAGAACCTGTCCTGCAGCTCCCTGATCCCACGGGGTGCTGATTCCCGGGACTGTGCCCTGGCCTGGCCCGGCAGGGCAGCGCATCCAGCTGCAAATCCAGCTGCTGCCAGCACGAGCTGCCTGCCCCGAGCCCGGCTTTCGCCTCCCGTGAAGCCTTCAGTATTTTCTCTCCCTGGTTACAGTCCCGGGCTGACTCTCTCCTCTCCAGTTTCATGCCCAGAATTAACTGTGCCCGTGAACAAAGCTTAGCAGACGTTCAAGGAGCCAAATCTGATACTTAGCTCCAGCCTGGCTGGTTTTTTTCAGCTGTCCCTGGCCAAGGAGGGTTCCTGCTAGAATTGCTTCTTGGCTCTCCTTTTGGAATGGCTCTTCTCTCCCCTAATGGCCTTAAGCAGCCCTGAATTATAACCTTGTCTGTGTATGATTGATGAAAAATCCCAACAAGCCAGCAAACTCTATCCTTTGAAAGCTGTAGGTCCATAGAAAAAGTGGAAGGATATTTCAGATAATGCTCCTTTTAACGATACCACATCGAACTCATCAGTTTTGCATGGAGAGCAAACTCAAGTCTTGCTTTTAATGCCTTTTAGGTTGCATTTAAGAAGCGCTTCCCAGTGTGCACGGAGTAGAGGAGGGAGAGAAATGACTCCTTTACAGAACACTTGTGATATTCCTGTGGGATAAGCAAGGTCTAAACCCCAGCTCTGCCTGCTTAAAGACACCTTCCGTTATCAGCTCTCTCTGTCCGGCTCCAGGTGCCGCCCTCCTGGGTGCCCCTGTGCCCCGAGGTCCTCGGTGCTGCCTCGGGTGGCTCCCCTGCCCTGTGTGAGCCGCAGAGCCCGTGCAAAGCCCCCCAGAGATGGTGTGCCAGAGGGGTTTCAGTGGTGGGGTGCTTCATCACCTGGCCAGGATCCGTAACTGAGGAGCCTCTGAACGGCAGAGCTGCAGCCGCGGGGGCCATCAGCAGCTTGAAGGGGGCATTGCTGCCGAGCTGCTTTATTGGCACTCGCAGCGATTCACTGGAAAGGGCTCTTGGAAGCTCCCAGGTGTCCCTTGGACGTTGTTTTAGCATCCAATCCTCCATCAGGCTGGAATATCTCAGCACGTGGCTCCCGGCCCCTCAGTGAGCCCGCTCCCTCTGGGGTGTGCCCGGGGTGGCTGTGCCGGCAGCAGTTCGGGGCAGCGTTTCCCCCTTTGTCCGAGCCAAGAACTAATGACCAGTTCGGAGCAAAATCTGTCAGTGCTGCTTGTATTTCCTGTCCCAGAGCACAGCAAAGCGGAGAACCCATCCCTGGGTTGTCAGGAGGTCCTGGGTGAGCTCTTTGGCTGTCTGTGCTCAGATGATGCTCCCCAGCTCCCTGTGTGCCTCAGACAATGTGTCGCAGACTTTCAGCTGCTCAGGGAGGGTTGGCAGTGGATCTTCTCTGTGGAATCAATCCCATGTAGCCCTGAAGGACCAAAAAACCCCAAATAAATGAAGATGTAGAACAAAGCTGCCGTCTGATTGCTCTGTCAAGTGAGAATGCATCTGTGGGCTCACATCCAGCTCTTGGGTGTTTGAAGCGAAGGTTGGAGGAATGGCTTTGAGCCTGAACCCTTAACAAAAATCCCACTTCTGGGTGATGTAATTCCAGTTGGGAGGGGAGGGTTTTTGAAGAGAAAAGGCTGATTAAAATGCCTGATGTTTCAGAGCAATAGGAATCTGTTGTGACTTGCGTGAACACGAGGTAGAGGTGCACAGATTCCTAAAGATCTGCCAGGCATTTCTGTGTGCACGGGCCTTGCAGCAAGCCCTGGCCAGTGCCAAAGCTGGGGTTTGTAACTTGATGAAAAAACCTTTGCAATCCTGATATTGTGCATTCTGAATGCAATCAGAGACAAGATTACAGCCTCGTTCCCTGTTAGCAGCTGCGGATGACTCTCATGTAAAATATTGCTGCTGGAGGTGCAGCCTGAATGAGGGGAAGGAGTGAGGTTTATCCTTCCCCAAATGTGTTCTCGGGGGGGGAAGGAAAATCGAGATTATCTTCTTTAGTGCCCAGGAGAAGGAAATAGCTGGGTGCAAACCAGCCTTGATGGATGCAGTCATTACGGGCTGGTGGCAGGGAATGTGGCTTACCCAGCACACACGGAATGGGCGTTCTGGGACAGGGAAATTGTCTCGTTGCCAAGAGCAGGGATGGCTTTGCAGACAGCACGTGGGCAACTCTGCTGCTGCTTCTACACAGCCACTGATCCGCTCTACAGGGAGCATTTAAGTCCTGCTGAACACAATTCCAGTCAGAGATGTTCACAGCCGTGGGATTCTTCCCAGTCATCCATCTGTTTGTAATTGTTCCATGCTTATTTTGTGGCTTTTCAGGATGAAACAGGGCTGAACAAGCTGCCGTTGTGAGGGGGGGAACGGGCACGGGCAGGAAAAGGAGAGGCAAGCCATAATTTTGTGGAGGAAATAATTCCAATAAAATAGTTTGTGAACTCGTGGAGAGGTTGTGGGGTCTTTTCTAGGGTCGCACGGTCCCGTTCAGACGAGAGGTAAGCCAGACCTGTTGGTAGGCAGAGCTCTTCTCCATGGGGAGCAGCTTCCTGCTGGGGATGTGCTGCCCTTGGCACGGCTGGCGAGGGGAGGGCATGGAACAGAGGAGCTGCAATCCATCTCTCTTGGCACGGATTCATTTTTCCAGAAGCACAGCAGGATTCTAGATCCTGTCCCCTCACAAACTGCCTTTGAGCTGAGCATGGTTTCAGGGCTCATTTCCCAGCTTTTGACCCAGAAGTGACAAATTAAAGCATTTTTTTCCTTAAATAGAAGGATGAAGATCCAAACCCTGGCTGGTTGCCTGTGTGAGGAGCTCCCTTTGGAAGGACCTTGGACCTGGAATTCCAGCCCTACCAAAGTCCAAGAAAACACTCCAATGAGTTTCCATCTGCAGCCTTCAGGGTGTGAGCTTCCTACTTGGGTGAAGCAGCAGCATTTTTTTCCTCCAAAAGGAGAAAAAAAGGGCAAATTTCAGAAGAGACTGAGGAATTTCTCAAGCATTGTGCTGTGCCTTTACTGTTTTATCTGCTTCTAGAGGTTATCAGAGGCACAGAAGGCAAATTCCTGGCAATATCCCAGGGTTTCTGGGAGGCATCCCAAGCTGCAGGAGAGAACTCGCAGCTCCTGCTTTGAGAAAAAGCAAAGTTTGTGTTTATCTGACAGCAAGTTCAGCGTCCCTGTAAATGCAGCTCACTGGAATTCTTTGCTTTAAGGCAAAGTGCAGAAAAACATCACAGAGGGATAAACCAGGGCAGCTTCCCCTGAAGGTTCACTCGTTCTCAGAGGAGAAATTTGCCAGATGAGGCTTGGTGCTGCTGTTTGTGACCTCTAGACCCTCTGAAACAACAAAAAAACAAGGGTGGGATTGTTTGCTTTGGCAGTGAAATAGTTTTGCTTTCCTGCAGTGTGGTGGACGCCACATATCTTAGTTTTTAAAGCAGCCAGTTTTAAACCCCTGCCTCAAGATCTGAGAAACAACCTTCCCCCCTCCAATTCCTACATATTTGGCCGTTTTCAGATGGCTTTTTAGCATGGTTCCTGAGCAAAAATAGTGAGGGCTGGGGCAAAGAAATGCAGATTTTAACTTCTAAAATAAAATATTTTGTTTCTTATCATGTGGAATATTCTATTCCATTCTTGCTGCGTGGAAGAATTTGTGTTTCATGTGTAAAGCAGAGCATTTTAGGCACTTGGAAACCCAGCCCTTGGTGATCTGCTTAGCTGAGGAGGTGAGGACTGCCAGGCCTCCCTCCCGCCTTCATTTCCAGGATGCTCCAGGGTTTGGGTCATCGTGTAAGACATCAACCCCTGGTTTCAGTTTCCCTCTCTGCCTGAGAATATTCTCAAGCCCCAAAGCTGAGAAAATCAGAAGAATTTTTTCACTTTCCTCAGCCAGGTCCATCCCTGGAAGTGTCCCAGGCCAGGCTGGATGGGCTTGGAGCAGCCTGGGATAGGGGAAGCTGTCCCTGCCCATGGTGGGGGGCGAATGAGGTGGGGTTTAAGGTCCAGTTCCAGCTGAGCTCAGACTTTGCTGCAGTCTCTTTCCAGCCCCAGGGAGGGATGGGCATTCCTGGGCATTCCTGCCTGCTTGGGAAGCTCCGAGGGGCAGGAATCCCAATCCTCACATGGCACCATTCCTTTGAAGTCACTTCAGTTGCGGTAATGATTTATATCAGGTAATCTCTGGAGCCAAAAACAGAACTGACATGACGTGACCTTGGGCCTGCAGGCCCTCTCTGGGAGCTGGGTGATGCACCTCACAATCAGCCGTGACATTTCCCTGGAATTCCATGGTGCTACCTGCTCCGTGGGCTCCCGCAAGCTGAAGTTTTCAGCGCAGGCCGTAAGGAGTAGATGCTCATTTGTGATGCTTGAATTCAACCCCGAGCTGGACTTTCTCAGAAGATCTCAGAGGCAGAACTTGGTGAGTGCTAGGTGCTGTGCAAACGCACTGTTCCTGCCCTCCCAGCCCGTCAGAGCCCCGCTGGCTGGCTGGGTTCCCTGCTCACTGCCAGCCCATGGCAGCACCACGTCCAGCTCGTTCCCACTCGCGGGGCAGCGCCCAACGTGTTGATTCTGGGATGAGTGAGCTCAGGATTCCCCATGGAACCGGCACCGGGGAGCGTTTGGGGCTGGCTCCCGGTGCTGCTGGCACGCAGCCGTGGCTGCACAAAGCCGTGCAATCCAGAGCAGTGCCCTCAGCCCGCGGTGCCAGCACGGCTCAGGCACAGCCCTGGCCCCGCTGGCACCAAACACCTCGTTCCTTGCGCTGGGGTGGAGCTCGAAACGGGGTCCGGGGTTTGCTCTCTGTCCTGGTGTCATGGGTTAATCCAGCACCAGCGCTCCCAGGAAGGTGCTGCCAAATTATTCATCGGCTCATGGAATGGTTTGGTGGGAAGGGAGCTTTAAAAATCACCTTTTTTATTGCTGGAGGTTTAGGGTTCCCTGGAGTTTATGCTCCCTAAAGGTGGTGCTGGGTGAGTTTTATGTACTTTGAGAGCACAGAGGTGGGACAGTGCTGGCAGTGCCCATTCCTGATGTCTCCACCATCCCATTTTTGAAGGTTTTAAGCAGGTTTTGAGTGAAGGTTTTTATATTCTTCTGAGTCTGTTTATAAGTACAACAGTGATTACTACAGGATTCTTCTCTTCTTTGGGTTTCTAATGGCTAAAGTTAGAACTACAGGGTTTTGAAAAGGAAAAGGGCTGAATACTCAAATTTTTGACAGTCTCTTTTGGGTGGGGTTTTGGAGATTTTTTTCCTTGTCGGGTGTGAGGAGATGATGTTGGCCCAGCAAACCAAATTCTCAGGAGGCAAACGTACAAACTCTCCCAGCAGAAGGAGGTGCATATTTAAACTGTGGCTTTGGTGCGAGCTGTCATTGTGGTCAGTGATGTCTGAGCAATTCAGTTCCAACCCTTGCATTAAACAGAGCAGGCTGAGCAGCCAAAAAGCTGGAAAATGGGAAGAAAATCCTGTTCAGTTCAGCTGGTGCCTGGCACAGGAGCAGCCTGGCCTTGTGCTGAGTGCTCCTGCAGCCACGTGGGCCAGGAGCGTGAGGGTCCATGCGTGAGATGGGGTGGGAAAAATGACAAAGCTGGGAGAAACAGCTGAAAATTTGTGAAAGAAGCACAGCTAACAACCCTCTTTGGGTAAAGAAATGGAGTTACAGCTACTTTTCATGGACATAAGAGCTTTTTGACCCATCAGGGGTCAGAGGATGGAGTTGTTTCCCTGTTGGGAGCTGCCTCAGTGGAGCAGTGAGAGGTTGTGATGGGTCCCATCACTGCTCACCCCCCTAAATTTGTGCTGCGAATGCCTTGCTGACGGCTGGTCTGATTATTTTTTTTATTTTTTTTTTTGCTTTTGAATTCACACTAATTTTGGTGGCAGGTTTGATTTATTTCGAAGCTACCAGGTGTTACTTTGGAATTACTGATGAAGTGTGGGCTGTGAACAGTTGGCAGGGCTGGTAATTCCTGCCTTCTCTGCAGGCAGCCTGAGCTCAGCTGAGAGCTGTGGCTCCGAATGGCAGAGAGTGCACCAGGATTCAGGCAGGGCTGGGAGCATTGCAAGGAGTGGTGGCAGGAGCTGGAGAGATGAAGTGGCTTTGTGCTGCGGTTGGAAAGGTGTTTTTAAACCCGCTCTGCACAAAATCTGCCCCAAATGACTTGAATTTAAACTCAGTTAGACCCTGGGAGCAAAACGGCAGAATGGTCCTGGGTTCTGCAGTTAAATAATCTGCTTTTTTCATTGTCAGTCGTTCAGTTCCTGCTCCCTCGTGTCACCCTTCTTCACAAAACACACAGAGTGTCACCTCTCGCACAAGAATTGCTGGTTGCATCCAAAGAAATAGGATGTAACTCCCCAGCAGCTCGGGTTTGTGCTCTCTCCAAACTCCCAAGAGCTCACAGCTGATTTAGGATTTAACTTCTCTGTGAGTATTGGTGAGATTCGGGTCAGTGAAGATGCCAAGTTTATTTTTTTTGTGTCTCTAGATTTACCAGAGATGCTGGTTAGTGTTCAAAAAAGCTTCAAGCAAAGGGCCAAAGAGGCTGGAGAAGTTCTCAGATGAGCGAGCTGCTTACTTCCGATGCTACCACAAGGTAAGGCACAAGGTTCTCTCAAACTGTTATTATTTGATGTGAGATCGAGAATAAAATCTAAAGTTCTGTGTGTTAGCTGGCCTGAAAATTGAGACTTTTTTTACTCTTAAGGTCCTAGACCCGTTTGTGTGTGCTTCCATTCAGTGGAGGCAGAGTAAATGTTCTTTGTAGCAAGCATCTTGCTAAGCGAGTGGAAAATGACTTTATTTTTAAAGCATTTGGCCTTTCCTCTCCTCAGCCCTTTAAAATCACATCTGAAATACTTCCCCGTGGCTCCTGCTCTTCGTGTTTACAGTAACAGCCACCCCAGGGAACTCAGGGAACGTCCCAGGAATTCAGAAAGCACCTGGAGGTTCCCATGTGCTGGGGCTTTGCCTCTGTGGAAGGCAGGAGCCAGCTGCAGGCACGAAGGATGGCACGGGCATGGTGTGAAAACCTCTGCTCAAATCACTGCTGTTAAAGGAACAATGATTTCCCCTCCAGCCACTGCTCTGGAATGATATGCACGTTCCATATTCACCTGAGAATTTCCGTGTGCCATTCTGCTGGGCGTGGAGCTGGAAATAAGAGACCTTTTAATTCATGATAATCGTTGGCAAAAACTGAAGATTAGGAATGATGGGCATAAATTCCCAGGAGCCTGAGGCTGCTCTGCGCTCACTTTGACAGACTTTTAGGAGGAAATCCCGAGGGAATCCTGCCTCTGAATCCTCTCTACATGCCACGGAATCTGTAATTGATTGGTCATAAAACCCGTGGCTATTTCTAATAAGTCAGGCCCAGAAATAGTTCATTCAGATTTATATGCAGCAAGTTCCAGAAGTAATGAGCAGGGCTTTTTTTTTTTTTTTTTTACTTTTTTGGGTGAGGGCTGCACAGAGCCCTCTGTGTGAGAAATGTGCAAGAACTCCCAGCTCCGTGTGAAACACTGCATTTTTATTACCATAACTCTGTCAATTATTGGTGCAAATCTGTGTTTTTTCCACTGTATCGATGCAATATATGAGCAGCACCTTGGGCAGTGGATAGATTTCCTATCCAAGAGGAACCTAAATGAGGTTTTATTGGAATTTCTTCTCTTCTTTCACGATGTTCCATGGGTCAGCACCTGTTTGCAGGTGTTTAACCCAGCAGCAGCCTGGAGCTGCAGGCTCCAGCACCATGGAAAGCCTCCCTGCCTGGCAGGGACTTTCATTTTTAGGCCAAGCTTAGTCTCTACTTAACAGTTACTTCATTTCAAGCTATTGCTTCTCTTATAAATTTAATTTCTGATTTGACAGGAATGAGTGATGATCAAACTCCAAAATCAGTCACTGGGGACTTCGACACAGATTTTGTGCGGTTTTTATCAGAACTTTGCCAGTCGTGTGGAAAGGACCTCAAAGATCATCCAGTTCTACTTTAGGGATACCTTCCCCTATCCCAGGTTGCTCCCAGCCCTGTCCAGCCTGGCCTTGGGCACTTCCAGGGATGGCTCTGGCTGGGGGAAAGTAGAAAAATTTCTGACTTTCTGGGGTTTGTTTGGATTTTGAGAATATTCTCAGGCAGAGAGGGAGCTGAAGCCAGGGATGTTGAGTGAGGCTGTTCTCTGGTTTAGAGTCATCAGTTCTCCAAGCTGACAGGTCCCGTTTATTTTTAACAAACCTCACGGAGAGGGAGCTAATGAATATTAAATGGCATTTCTGGGCAAAATGTGCTCATTTACCAAGAGCACAGGTGGATAAAAATGAGGGGTTTTTTAAATGAGCCTTGTAAATGTGTGAAATTCAAACGTGGTGAATGATGGAGATTCTAAAAGCATTAAAAATGAGCTGCTGGAAAAAGCGAAAAGAGGGCATGTCCCTGCTGCTCTGTACTGGGCTGTAGGTGAATGATTCTTATAAAAACCACAGTTAATTATTGACAAAAACACCCAACAAAGAATATGGCAGAGACTTCAACCATCACTGCACGTCGCCTGCTTTTTATTTATAAAATTGGTGGGGTTTTGGTGCTCAAGCCGTTGTGCAGAGGTGGGGCGTGGTCACTGCTGTCCTTGGTGGTGTGGAGGGGCTCTGCTGTGACAATTCTGGTGCTGCCACTCGGGGACAGGAGAAGTTGATCCTGCAAAAAAAACCCCAAAATCCAGGCAGACCTGTGAAGGTGACAAGTGTGCCACGAGCCTGTGCTAACGAATCCAAGGTTCAGGGTGGCAGATGAGAGCAAAACCTCACCTGCACATCCCCAGGGTGTCAGGAGCACACTGCCAGCAGGATGCAGTTAGTTGGGCTTTTATTGGAATATTAAGGATTCTACTGGCACATCACAAAGTCAAAAGAAATAGAATTTTTTCCGCAAAGCTAACTCTTACCTGGGCTCTGGAGTGGTTCTCAAATATTTTGAAAAGCAGCTAAAAAAACTGGGGGGCCCTCACTCAGCCCATCAGTCTTGGGAAAGGTTTAATCCATCATAAAACCATAAAGGGTACAAGAGGAAAATGACAAATGGAGCTATTTTCTCAACAGCACCTGCCTCCTTCACTTAAGTGTTTCGTTCTGAGGCTCTCTTTTTTCCTGGGATGGATTAAAGTGCTGTGTTCCTTTGATTTATTGGTGCAAAGGGGCCCACAGGGCCCTGGTTGTGGTGGCACCANTAAAGTGCTGTGTTCCTTTGATTTTTTGGTGCAAAGGGGCTGACAGGTTATGGTGGCACCGTGGTGGCACCAGTCCCTGGGGCTGAGGCTGGGCAGCAGCTCCTTTCTTTTTCCATCTGAATTTTGGGTCCCCAGCGGTGTCTCCGTGGTGGTTCTGTGATTTTGGAGAGCCCCATTTGTTTGCATTTGAATGTGTCCTTGTCTGCAGCTCTGCACCTGAGCTTGGGCATCCTCACCACTGGAAGAGCAAAACGGAAATAAATACTTTTTTTTTTTTGGTCTAATATTAACCTTTAAATCCTTCCTAGTCTTGCCCTGTTTTTTAGAAGTGGAAAGGTCACAGTGTCCTGAAATAAAGGTCGTGTGAGAACAGTCATCTGTAGCTGAGGGAGTGAACGGGGAATTTGCATACACAAAGCAAATTGCCCACTTAATTCCTTTGGTCCCACAAGGGAGGGAAAATAATTAGGATCCAGGCTACAAAATGTGCACAGAGAGTTGCTTTTCAGGTGACTGTCTGATTTTCACTTGCTAAACATAAATAAGCAACCACAAATTGCCACATGCTTGAGCGAAATACTACTGGAGGAAGGAAGAAATCCTTATTTCTTTTGACTTTGCGATGTGCCAGAAGAATCCATAATATTCCAATAAAAACCCAACTAATTGCACCCTGCTGACAGGAATACACCGAGCCCACGAGGGGCTCTAAGTTTTAATCCCATTGTATTAGTCTTGCCTTGAAACAGCAGAAGTAATTTGAACAGTCTTTCTGTCTGGTTATGGAATAATCCATTTGGAAAATTGGATTGTGGAACTTGCAATTGTTTTCCAGTCGAAACTGTATCGGCAGCAAATCAAGTGTGTCAAGTCTGACCACTCTGCTAACAACGAGCTGTTGAACATTTATTTTAATGAATACCATCACTTAGCTGTGAACGAGGTGTCAGGTTCAAGGCTTTCAGAGAATTAAAGGAACTTTTCGGGGTGTTTTGGTGTCTCCACTAAAATTCCACCCAGTGGGGCTTGTGGAATGTTTGTGAGGGAGAGAAGGGAAGAGGAGAAGAGAAGAAGAGAGAAGAAGAGAAAAGAGAAGAGGGAAGAAAAGAAAAGAGAAGAGAGAAGGGACAGGAGAAGAAGAGAGAAGAGGAGAAAAGAAAAGAAGAAAAGAGAGAAGAGAGAAGGAAGAGAAGAGAAGAGAGAAGAGAAGAGAAGAGAAGAGAAGAGAAGAGAAGAGAAGAGAAGAGAAGAGAAGAGAAGAGAAGAGAAGAGAAGAGAAGAGAAGAGAAGAGAAGAGAAGAGAAGAGAAGAGAAGAGAAGAGAAGAGAAGAGAAGAGAAGAGAAGAGAAGAGAAGAGAAGAGAAGAGAAAGGGATGGAACTGAAAGGGCTTTAAGGTCCCTTCCAACCCAAACCCTGGCATGATTCTGTATAAAATTTAATCTGTTATTTATGCTTAGCAGGTTAGAGGTGTGCGGGCAGATCTCACGAGCAGGAGTGAGCAGCCACAGTTCCCATTAAATGCTCCCCTGGGGTTTCCTGAGAAGTGTTTTATTTCTTCTCATCATGGGGCAATTTTCCTCGAGCTACGACAGAGCCATGAATCCTTAATTAAGATTAAAACCCAAAGTGCTTGGGAACCACTGAGTGTGGCAGTTGTGTAGGCAATAAATATAATCCCTGGTGTTGTCTTCTGAAATTCTCCCCATATTTGAGAATCCTGCACTAATTCAAGCAATAGCTGGAATGCTGAGGACCATTTTGTGGGAAACTGCTTTTTGGGCATGTTTTTGATGGGAATGGGAGAGGTGGAAGAATTTTGGCTGAGGGGATCTGTCAGGCTGAAGCTCTGCTTGTTCTGTCAGCTGGGAAATGACTGATTGATTAATCCCTGGTCCTGGTTCAGAGCTCTGTCACCATACAACTCTGCAAGTATTTTAGTTTTTAATCTAATCAAATGCATTTCAATGAGATGGATTGTCATCTTAATCCAAAGGAGGCTTGAAAGGGAAAAGGAAGGGGGAAATATGCAAAGGGAGGTCTTTAAACCTTAACAAAATGCCACTTTTCTTGTGATTTCTCTGATAATACTGTCTTAGGTCTGATATTTGTGGTTTACCCCCCCCCATATTAGAATTAATTTGCTAAATGTACATTAACTCCCGATCTCAGATAAATAAAACATACATGGATTAAGCTACCCATGAAGACACTTGTTTTGCAGGAGCCTGGCAGCAGGCGAGCTATTTTAAAAAGCACAAACAAAAAGGAGAGGGGGAAAAAAAGCCAACTTGAGCCTCAATATTTGCAGGTGTTTGGTGGCTGCTCGTGGCCGGGTTCCAGCAGCGTGGGGCTGTTTGCAGGCTGCCGCCCCGGCAGCGCGAGTGCCAGGAGGATGTGCCAGACAGTGGGCACCATCTGCTGTGCCAGGGCGAGCGGCGGGGAGGCTGCTCAGCCGGCTGGGCTGGGGAGGGCACTGGCCGGGTGGCACAGCGGGTCGGGTGTCCTGGTTGTCCCAGAGAGCCGCTCCCCTGGGAGCGCAGGCGCGAGGTGGAGCGCTGGCAGCAGGGATTGCTCCTTGGGCAAAGCTCTGGAGAGTGCCAGGAGGGGCTGGTGCAAGCGTGGAGAACATCCTGGAGCTGTGGAAGGTGAAGGGAAGCTCAGCCTCGATGGCAGCTCGGGTGCCACCAGGAAATGTGGAGGTGCAGCAGAAGACTTTGAGGCCCTGCTGTGTGAGATGCCACCAGGTGCTTGTGGAGTGTTGTTTTCCAGACGTGGAAACCGGGTGCCACGATGTTACATTTCCCTGGGGAATGGTATGATCCTCCCAAGAGACCCCCACAAGCTGTAACTATGTTAGCCTGACCCTTCCTTCCTTTCTGTATCCCATTGGCCCAGGGCCAAGAACCCACACCTACCGAACCCCAGACAAAACCCTGCTCCGCCATTGTTCTTCCTCTTTTTCCTCCTCCATCCCTGAGAATAAACATAAGGAAACTGAGCCTCTGTGGATCTCTCGCCTGGTTTCTGAAACATCTCCCCTCTGCAGCCCCCCAAGACTGGGCTGGCCTGACGAGTTGGGGGCGCCCAGGGGGGAGAGAGTTTCACCACGAGGTGTGCCCAGGGTGGAAGATGAAAGGTTGGATTGCAGCCACTCTTCTGCAGGGAATCACTCGTGCCAGGTTGTCCATCTGTGTGTGCTGCTGAGGGAAACCTCAGTGTGAAGCTCTGGGAGGAGAGCAGAGCACGAGGATTGTGCTGGGTCAGAGGGCAGGGCAGGGGCAGCTCCTGGGTTATTTTTTCTGTCACCCCTCCCGGGGACACCCATGCTGCTGTGGGGCAGCTCAGGTGCCACCAGGAAATCTGGAGGTGCAGGAGAAGTCTTTGAGGCCCTGCTGTGTGAGATGCCACCAAGTGCTTGTGGAGCATTGTTTTCCAGACCTGAAACCGGATGCCACGAGGTGTGCCCGGGGTGGAAGGGGTGGAAGATGAAAAGTTGGGTTCCAGCCACTCCTGGGCATGGAGCCACTGGTGCCCCTGGCTTCAGAGGACCCCAGAGTGCCAGGCTGTCCCTGTGTGTGCTGCTGAGCACCCTGAGCCCTGTCACAGCACCCCCAGGACTCCTCTGGCCGCGGGCAGGCCCTGGGGCGTCCAGCAGGGACTCTCAGAACGGAGTTTCCTGTTAGCAGAATTCCAAGTTAGCCTAAATCTTTCATCCCCAGAACGTAAGCTCTGCTGACTCTGGCAGGCACAGGGCTGGAATTCATTCACACATTCCCTTGCAGGAAATGCAAACGTGCTCGGCCTAAATGCCAAGGTGGTTGCTGCTCTGAATGGGGAAAAATCTGGTTTTATTTCCCCTTGCGTTCAAATCCTTTCTGGGCGTCTGAGAAAAACACCTTGGAGTGGAACTTGGCCACAGGCAGTTTGTGCTTGGCCTGCCGTGCCCAGGGGAATGGGTCCTGACAGGTTTGTATTTAGCAGCGAGCTGGGTCTGGGGAGCACTGGGGGATGTGCTCCCATCACAGCATTTCCTGGGAGAGGAGGGGGAAAAAGTGAAGCTTGTGCAAAATTAAGCCGAATTATCAAAGTCTCATTTTGACACTTCACAAAATCTTCAACCTGGAGGCTGGAAAAACCTGAGTTCCAAATTTGGCAGCTCTGCTGAAGGTTTGGAGTGTTCCCCATGGGATGATCCTTCCATTGTATCCTTCTGCTGCTGCCCACAGAATGAGTTTCTGGACACTGGCTGTGTTTATAATTTTTGGGGAGATGTTGTCCATGTTGCTGTTTGTTCCTCCTGTTCACAGCAGGAAAAGCTTTTCTGGGGTCTTGCTTGGAAGTGTGATTAATTTAAATAAAGAATAATTCCTCCTCAGCCAAATTCTGGAGCATTACTCAAGGGCTGTGAGGGTGAAAAGTGCAAGTTAGAAATATTAAATCACCGTGTTACATATTTACTAAAGCTGTATACATTTATTTTTGGAGGGAAGGGTGTAAAAAGCTATCTTTCCAATAATTTTTTGGCAACCAGGCAACAGAAATCCGCACTGACATCTTTAACGCTAAAACACTTTCTGATAATGAAAACTGTGATTTTATTTTTGCTTTTTTTTGAAGCGGACCATTCTAACAAATCCTCAACTCTCCATCAAAAAAAAATTAAAGTAGAGAGCAGCTTTTCACCTTTGTTTCTTCCTCCCTGCTGAAAGCTGTGCTGGAACTGGGAGTGCTGGGACTCCACACGGGTGAATCCTTTAGATTTCCATCTCTCCTCTCTCTGGTTCTGCTGCACCAGGTTGGTCTTTCTCACGCCCTTCGTGTGAATACTGCTCAGGCTGGAGGGAGCTCTGGTTCCACCTTTTTCTTGGCTAAAATTCCCGTTGGGATGGTGATGTCTGGAGGTGAGAGAAGTGGAGGACGTGGCCGCTGCATCTCCCAGGGGCTTCCCACGGAATTTCCGAGGCGATCCCTGGCCAGGCTGCGTCTCCTCAGGAGCCGTCGCGGAGGTTCAGAGCCTGCTGATGCTGTCCCACCTTTTTCTCCCTCCTTTCCCTTCTCTCCTCCCCTTGCCCAGTCAAGAATGGACAGATCTCTTCCCAAGCTCCCCATTAAAACCCCAAATTGTGCTTTCCCAGGTCACGGAGCTCAATAACGTGAAGAATATCTCGAGGCTGCCAAAAAGCACAAAGAAACACGCTGTGGGCGTTTATTTCAGTGATGACACCTCCAAAACCTTTGCCTGTGAGTCAGGTGGGTAAAACGGTGCCGCTCCTTAGAAAAGCTGAGAGCATTACTGTGGAATTATAAATATTATGTACCTACACGCAGATTTTCTGGGCCTTTATACAGAACTTGAGGCAGATGAGTGGTGCAAGGTGCTGCAGATGGAGTGCCTGGGAACGCGAATTAATGACATTAGCCTTGGAGAGCCTGACTTGTTGGCATCTGGAGTAGAGAGGGAGCAGAGTGGTAGGTACAGAAATATTGACCTTTTGAATTGTTCATTGCTTTATTTTCAAGCCTTTTAAGACTGTACGTACGGATATTGGAAGTAAAGAGGAGCAAAACTGTTTTTCCAAGCCCTCCTTCCTGTTTTTGCGGGGGTTGGTTTTGGTTGTTGGGGGGTTTATTTTTGGGTTTTGGTTTCAGTTGCTACCAGAGGTAATAAATAAGTTAACTGGAATTATTTTGGAGTAGCACTTCTCTTTCTCAGATGGGTTTGTTGCTCTTGGAGATGGGAACTATTTGTTGTTGTGTGGGTTTTTTTGGTGTGATGTCAGTGACTGAGGCTCTGTAAAGAGAATGATAAATAACAGTAATTGCATGCAAAACCTGAGCCCGTGGCTACTCCACTTTCCTATGCAAATGAGCTCATTACCTGCACAAGCAATGTGTTTATTCATGCACACAGTTTTATGAGCTGTTTGCAAATATCAGGCTTGTGCTGGTGCAGCTCTCCTCAGGCACTGAGTGCCCACACAAATATTTGATGCCCTTTGGGTGCAGCATTTGACTGCCCCAAACGTGGAGTTTACTGAGTAACTGGAAGGAATTCTTTGTGTGGGAATTAAATGCTCTAAGTGGAGATAAGATCACGCGTTAGAGATGGAAAATAGGAGATTCCTTGAATGACTTCCACGTTTGCTGGGCAGGGATTTTAGACTAACCTTTTGTTTTTCTCCCAGAGAGATTCAATGTGTATTTGATGCCATCCCCTAATTTAGATGTGCATGGGGAATGTACCTTGCAGATAACATTTGAGAATATCTGTCTTTGGGACATCCAGAATCCCAGAGTCAAACTCGTCTCTTGGCCATTAAGTGCCCTCCGGCGCTACGGGCGGGACCCGGCCTGGTTCACCTTCGAGGCAGGCAGGTAGGTGGCAGTTTGTTCTCTTGCTTTGCCTTCCTGGGGGTACTTGGGCCATTTCCAAAGGGTTTCCAAGGATAAGGGAGCCGATCTTCAGCCAGAGGCCAGTCTGGACCCATTCATACAAAAAAACCCCAGTTAAAATGTCGAAACAAATATAAACCCCCCAAAAAAACCTCCAATTAAAATACTGAAACAAATATAAACCCAAATAAAACCTCTCTCAATCCCAGCTGAATGGAAGCAGTTGCCAAAGTGCCTGAAGGGTGTGGGAGAGCTGAGGTATCCCCAGGGATGCAGGATGGAGGCTGACAGTGTTTTATGGCACTGTATGGAGTTGTTCTTAAACAAAGCAGTCAGTGAGCCAGGGATTTGGATGGAAAGATCTGGGAAGAAGAGGTGGACATCATTCCAGATTTTGTACAGGGTTTGGGCACAGAATTACGGAGTTTCTGTCGGGAGAAGTGGAGGTGGATGTCAAGGACAGTGGGTGCCAAGTTGTTTCCCAAAAGCGAATGAAATTAATGAAGGGGCTCCTGTTTTCCACTGGTCTTTCTGGCAATGGGTTTATAAGGAAGTTGAATGGAATTCCTTGTTTGAGAGGTGTTGCTCCTCCAGCTCAGCAGTAACAAGCTGAAGGCTTTGGGTGAAGCTGGAGCAATGCTGAACTGAAGCATCAAATCCTTCTGAGATTCTGGAGGCATTATTTGAGATAAGCACATTAACAAATTACAGCACTGAAAGGGAAACAGATCACACAATTAATGTACCTGGGAAGGGAAGAGGCACTTAAATCCCCATCCTCCATCTTAGTGCAGGATTTAGCCCTCCTGGGGAGGGAAAGGGAACACATTCTCCTTTGGCTGATCATGCATTAGCCACGACAGGACAATGTTGGGACGCTGAGGATTTGTATTTATTGTTTCAAGGGAAAGACAAAAGTCTGCAAAACTCATTAAAAGTCCGAAGGGTGAAGACAAATTAATGCTACCTGGCACAGATTCCAGATGGAGCCTAAACAGAAAAAAATCTGGGTCTTGTGCAGGAGCTCTCCAGAGCTTTCTCACTTGTGCTGGAGCAGCTGAGCCTGCTTGGAGAGAGCAACACAAACACGGCCTGGAACAGTAAATGGCACCAGGGCTGCACAGAACCACAGGCAGAGAGGTGGAAATAACCTTGTTCCCTCCTCAGCCACCTTTGTTCCTCACTCCTCGTGCAGTGGCACTTGCAGAGCAGCACGGGGAGGTTTTGCTGGTTCGTGGTGACCTGGAAACTTCCATCTCCCACGCGGGTGCCCTGTGCTCTTGCCTTGGCAGGATGTGTGACACGGGAGAAGGGCTGTTCATCTTTCAGACCAGGGATGGGGAAGCCATCTACCAGAAGGTTCACTCGGCTGCCCTGGCCATAGCCGAGCAACACGAGCGGCTGCTGCAGAGCGTGAAGAACTCCATGGTAGGGACCTTGCTGGGAGGGGGTTGGGGTTGGGATTGGGATTGGGATTCCACACTGGGCGTCAACCAAAGTTATGCTGCTTCAGAGGGACTCTGATGATGATGATGATGCTGCTGATGATTATTATTACTATTATTATTATTATTACTCTTCTTCTTCTTCTCCTTCTCCTTCTCCTTCTCCTTCTCCTTCTCCTTCTCCTTCTCCTTCTCCTTCTCCTTCTCCTTCTCCTTCTCCTTCTCCTTCTCCTTCTCCTTCTCCTTCTCCTTCTCCTTCTCCTTCTCCTCCTTCTCCTTCTTCTTCTTATTATTATTATTTTCTGCCTGATTATAAAATTTAGGGCAATATGTGTAACTGGAGTTCCTGCTCAAGGGTAGCAGCAACAGGGAAACAGAGCCCTCGATGTTTGTGGGTGCAAAGTTACCACCAATAAGTGTGAATGAATACAGGGAAAATCAGCTCCTGTCGGTGCACAGTCTCCTTAATTTCCTTTGATTCATCAGCACCGTGAGTTTGTTTGGAAGCATTTCTCATCAGTCTGCTTGAAAAATGTGGCTCCTGCTCAGTTTTCCATTTGCTAATTGGTGTCTGTGCTCCAAGGGTGGTTTGGGAAGAACCAGAGAGGTTCCTTGGGAAGAGCTTGACACTTGGATTCTGTCGGACACATGAGAAGAGCTCACCTGCAGCCAGCAGTGCTGCTGGTCTGCCCTGTCCCAGTAAAATATCATCTAACACCGTCTTTGCTGGGCTTTACTTTCTTCTTTAAAACCAAGAACCTCTTCGTTCTGGTTAATGAAGGGAGTTCTTGTTCAAAAATATCTAAATTTATCTTCAGTGGAGACAGATGGATAGATGAGACAAGTACTCAACAGTGACTAAATTAAGCAGATTAAAATTAACCTAGGTTGGGTCAGCATAACTTCACTCCCATTTGTAGCCCAGCAGGGTCAGAAGTGATGGAGGAACCTGTTGAGAGAACAATTTCATTTTCAGAAAGCAGGGATCAGTTCTGCAGCGACAGTGAATAGGTTTACAGGCAATTTCGAGTTTGTTGGCTCTGCATTTCTGGAATAACATCTTTAATAGACGATGTAAAATTTCCATCTTACAAGTGCCCATAGACTCAGCAGATGCCGAGCTGCTGTAGATTTCAATAGGCAGCAGCTGCACAACCTCTAAAAAAGCTTTTTCACTGTGTCCCACCACAACCCCTAAATCTAATTTTATAGACCCTGCAGTGCCAGGGGAGGGGATAACAGCATACTCCTGATGAGCTCAAAGTCCTGTAATGTAGCAGCAGAACACAGTTGTTTCAGCTGAGTCCGTATGTCCGTGGATCTGAGCTCCCCAAGGCTGTCACAGAAATGTTTGGAATACTCTGCACGCTCTGTGTCTTCTCTGGGGTCCAAGGATATTCAGATTTCGAAGTTCAGGCAGAGCTCTGTTCTATCAGGTGGCTTTTTCTGCTGATCACAGAATATTTGCCCAGCACCTCTGTGCTCAGATTGATTGATTTCCCCTGTATTTTTCTGCTGCTTTTGAACACCTCACCGAGGGGTTCATTTCAGATTTCTGCACTTTTTTCTAAGCTGTCTGTATTGTTCCTGGCTCCAAGAATTCCTTACCCTGTGTGAATTTCTGTATTAGTGACGTTTGAGGTGTCACCTGCAGAAAGGGCAAGTAAGGGAAGGAAGTGGGAGATGTGGTGGTGAGAAATGAAATCTATATTGAGTGTTTTCTCTTCGCTCCTGGAATCCTGACCACTGCCACGTCCCTGGGGAGGTTATCCAAGGCTGAGGGGAAGGTTCCATTGAATTTCTGAAGTTACTTCTACTTCTTGACCCATCTGTGTAGTGAACCTGCAAGTGTTTCTTAAACAGTTATTGTTCAAATTGGTTTTGGTTGATTGATTACGTGAATTGCTTCACCAGGGAGAAAATCTCCTCAAACCCACAGTGAGTGCAGCCTCCTCCAGGCGGGGATCCCAAGGTGAAGGCTTGCCTGGTGCAAGTTGTCCTGCAAAATCTTTCCAAATTGGGTCGTCCAGCCTGACGAAAACCGACCCAACCTAACAAATCTCCAGTCATCTTTTCTTTCCTTCCGGAGCCATGGTCACAACCAGTCTGAGGGAATTTTAGTGTGCAGGGGCTCGTTTTTCCTGTCAGTGCCAGGTGCTGCTGTGGGATGGAGCCGGGGGTGAGCGAGTGGTGCCTCCTGCTGCTGCTGCCGCAGAGACACAGGAGGTTAATTGTGGAAATGAAATCAATCACCATCAAAGCCTCCTGTGCTGGCGGTCCGAGGTGTTTTGGTGAAATGTCGTGTATTCAGAACATTCTAATTTTTATCCTCAGCTGTGCTTTTTTTAACTTTTCCCCCTGCTGATTGAGTTCAGGAGGGGCCTCTCCCCTGGCCCTTCTCTGTGTCATTGTTCAGCCTTGCTCTGGCTGTGTCTCTGGGGGTTTTGCTCCCCAAGAAAACCTGCTGGTTTTCACACTCCTGCTGGCAGCAGAACCATTCTCAAGCTGCCCCAGCTCACTGCCCAGCTCCCCAGGAAATGAAACCTGCAGAAAACGCTGCCTGCAGCTGAGCGTGCCCTCCCCACAGTGCTCTGCTGATTGGCATTCCCGGGAAAAGATGCCGGGGTTTGTTTCCATGGCGCTGAGGTGTGCGGTGGCACCGCAAAGGGCTGCAGCTCTCTGATCAGTCTGGTGTAGCTGGGACCTCGCCTGGGGCACTGATTCACATCCAGCTGACGTGGAGGTGGCTCCTGTCAGAGCAGGACTTGAGCTACGTTGGCTTTGCTTTAGTTTTAAACCAAAGCGTTTTTTTAAACCAAATTTTAGTTTTTTACCTTCCCGTCACAGGTGTCCCTGCACACAGAGGAGGTTGAAGGCACCTCTGAATAACCTGGAAGTGTCTCCTTGCTTCTCCATGGTTTTTGCTCCAGAATACACTGATTTTCTTGTAAAAGGTTCTTTCACCTCTGCTTTTGCGAAACCAAAATGCAAAACTTACTCTTTTGCAAAAAGCTGTCTTCATAAATTAGAAAAGTCTAGGGAAGCCGTGGTATGTTTGAACTGATGTTTCCCCAAGCTTCGGGAGGGGAGTTTTAGCTGCACTGTGAAGCTGATGATAAAATCCAAATATTTTTCGCAGCTTGCACATTATTGAATTCATGGAAGAAAAAGTGCCTTAAAGCAGTCAGTTCTCACGTGTTAAGTATAATGTCAGTAACCAGGGGCTGTGATCTGTAAGGAAATGAAGCTGAAGGCCCTGCAGGGAGGGGCAGGGTGGGCTGGAGCTCCCAGGAGTGCAGCGCAGCCCCTGTGCTCTCCTCCCGGCACGTCTGGGTGTGTTCCCGCAGGGAACCTGGATGGAGGATGCAGTTCTCTCTTGTTCTCCTGCCGTGCTCCTGTGCCATCAGCTGGCACGGTCCTGGGCTCTAGGGGAGGGAGATGAATAGAAAATGCTTCAAAATTAATGAGAACAACTTGTGAAACACACCCAGTGAGGTTCTTCCCCGTGTGCTGGGCTGGATCTGGCTCTGGGAAGTTGCGGGTGTAGGGGGGCAGCCCCTCTGGTGGCAGGGGAGGATCCCAGCACTGCCCTGCCTGCTGCTCACCCCCGCTTTCTGTTCCAGCTGCTTGAGTTAGGAGTGCCCTCGGGGGCAGCTGGGCTTGCCCAGGAGCGGGGCAGCACCAGGGTGAGCTGGAGCAGCAGCAGTGTGAGCTCCTAACTGGAATTGTGTGCCCTAACCCAGAGCTGTGTGCCCTCCTGACCCAGAGCAGTGTGAGCTCCTAACCCAGAGCTGTGTGCCCTAACCCAGAGCTGTGTGCCCTCCTAACCCAGAGCTGTGTACCCTAACCCAGAGCTGTGTGAGCTCCTAACCCAGAGCTGTGTGCCCTCCTGACCCAGAGCTGTGTACCCTAACCAGAGCAGTGTGCCCTCCTAACCCAGAGCTGTGTGCCCTCCTGACCCAGAGCAGTGTGAGCTCCTAACTGGAGCTATGTGCCCTCCTGACCCAGACCTGTGTGCCCTAACCCACAGCAGTGTGCCCTAACCAGAGCTGTGTGCCCGTGCAGACTAACCCGGGCGGGGACAGCGGGGAGGAGGGGCTGCCTCAGCAGCAGTTTTTTGCGGTGCCTGTGCTGTCCCAGGCGCCGTTCCAGCCCGCCCCTGACCTGCCGTCCTGCCTTGCAGCTGCAGCTGAAGATGAGCGAGCGGGCGGTGTCGCTGGGCACCGTGGTGCCCCTGCCCCGCAGCGCCTACTGGCACCACATCACCCGGCAGCACAGCACCGGGCAGCTCCTCGGCCTGCCAGGTAAGGGGCACATCCCCGGGGGTGACAGCCAGCCTTGCTGGGACAAGGGCACGTCCTGCTTGGGATGGACGGCTTGGCACGGGGGTGTGAGGGCATGGTGGGGCAGCGGGACAGGGGGGGATTCTTCCTTCCCCTGCTGGGCTGCGCTCGGGGTGCTGTGCCCTCAGTGCAGGGAGGATTTCGAGGGGCTGGAGCAAGGGCACCAAGGCTGGGGAAGGGTCTGGAGCACAAACGCTGTGGGGAGCTGGGGATGATTCTCCTGTAGCTCAGGGGACACCTGCTACCAACCTCTTTTCTTGCCAGCTTTAAACCACTCAGCTCCCCTCCCTCTGGGTGGCTGCCTCGTACTGAGAGCTGTGCGGCCTTCATTATTAATTTTGTGTGCTTGGTAAAATACACCCCAAACAACCACACCCCCTAAACCAGCTGAAGTAGGGGAAGAAAAAGGAAATGGCCACCGTAAGTAATCCTGGAAATCTGCTTACGGAGCACCTGCAGTGCTGCCGCCGCGTTGCAGCCTGGCCTGAGGGCGGGCAGGTGTCTCCTGCAGCTCCTGCAGAGCCCTGGGGCAGCACAGCTCCGTCCCTGCGCCCGAGCAGCTCCGGGATGCTGCCGGGAGGGAGGGAGGGATGCTGCTGGGAGGGAGGGATGCTGCTGGGAGGGAGGGAGGGATGCTGCAGGAGCAGCTCCCTGCTCCCGGCGGTCCCTCCGCGCTCTCCAAGGGACACCGAGCGGTTCCCGAGGGCCTGGATGGACGCGGGAGGGGTCCCAGCACGCCGGGAGGCAGGAGGGCTCTGGGGGAGCAGCTCTGCCCCCCGGTATCTCAGAGGGTCCAAATCTGAGCTCCGGGCTGCTGAGAGAGGGGGAGCGGCAGCAGCTGGGGTGCAGCGCTGTGCTGGTTTCCCCTGCTGGAGCAGGAGCTGCTCACACCTCACCGGAGCTGGGCCAGAGTTAGCACCGTGGAGTTGTGTTTGTTTGCAGAATTAAAAACCCCAGCCAGGGAAATAAAAAAACCGCCTTAAAGGGAATATTTTTCCTTGTTCTTTCTTTCCAACACTAGAGGGGGCAGGCAGCACATGGAAACTCCATGCAGGGGCGGGATGAAGGATGAAAGCAGCGCTTCCATGCCTGGTCGGAGATGTTCCATGGACTGGGGCATGGGAAGAGGAGCTGCCGGTGGCACAGTGTGCACTGGCCTTGCTGTGCCCTTCCACGGAGCCCTGCATTAAACCAGTAATTCAGCGTGGAGCTGGCATGAGATAAATAAGGCTGCATGGGTACAAGCCACTTGGTTTATGTTTAGAAAAATACCTTGGTTGTTAGACTGGGAAAAAACGGATCTAAAAGAGCATTTTTACATTTTAACTGAAAGTCAGAACTTTGACAGAAATTAATTTGCTTTGTACAAGTTTCTGTCCTGAGGGCAGAGAAAGTCTGTGTGGATATTTCTGAGCTGGAGCAGCAGATTAAGCAGGCATAGATTTAATTAATTAATCCGTAGTTCCCATACTGCTGTGTGTACATCACTGACTGAGGTGCCTGTGTGTAACTGGGCTGTTCTGTTTTTATCCCCTGGCTCGGTGAAGACGTTTCCAGCCCAGTGAAGCTCCACCGCACGGACACTTTCCCAGCCTACAGGTCAGAGCATCGATAAAGGTCTGGAAGAACTTTACAAACTCTTTGTCTTCTGACCGACTGCCCCAGTGATGACAGTGATGATGAGAACCAAGGATGGAAACGCAGAAAAGTTCAGGTTGGGCGAAGAATTCTTGCAATACAAAGGGTTTTTTAAACTTTGCCAAAAGCAGAAACTCTTCTGTGGATATTGTGGAGAGGAACCCAACCACCAAACCCTCCGGTGTATCTTTTATATCTGACAGCTGGACAGAGAAGAAATCACTCCCTGAACACTTCCCGCTGATTTTGTATGATAGATGTGTGTAAATATGTGAGGCTCCTGCTGTAGTGTGGTTATTTTGCCTCCCGACAGCTGTGTGTTCACTGCTGGGTCACCCTGGTTTGTGGCAGTGCTTATCTTTAGTTATTCCCATTATTGTTACCCTGCTCCTGATCTCTGGAATGGTGGCCAGTTTGAAGCAGCTCTTGGATACAGTTTTTCCTGTTTGAAGACTTGCTTGATTTCTTTTAAAAGAATCTCCTCTTTCCTGTATTTATTTCCATCTCTGTAAACATTGAAAATAAAAGAAAGTCCCACTTAATTTGTGGTGCAGCGGTTTTTGTCCTTCAGTTAGCACAAGCTCATTTTCTTATGGGATGGAATCGTGGTCTGGGGCTTTGAGTTAAAAATAGCAGAATGTGGGATTTCCATGTGCAGGAATGTTGTAGGAACAGAGCTGGAGGGGAGGGCGCCTCTCAGGGAAGCCAAACCCTGGCTGTGGTGAAGGTAAGTGTGTTTCTGAAGGGAGTAAAATCAATCTGCCATCGCTGTGGAAGGTACCCCACGGCGCAAAGATAAGATTAATTTATTGTAAATAAGGATTATGTTCACTCCAGAGCTGAAGTGCTCACACAAATAGGGATTGAAAGGCATGTTGTGACTAATAGGTCTTTATGTCCCAGGTTTGCTTCTGCTAATGTATTCCCTCCCGAGCTGGCAGCAGCTGTTGTTTTATCAGGGATATGACAGTTCAGTAAATGCTTTTATTCACCTTTCACTCATGCAGTGACAGATAGAACACAGCTATCTGTGGCTGAACACTCCAAGTACAAAGAAGCCAAAAAAAAGCCACTCTAACCTCGGCCTTTAAATGAAGGCTCATTAAATCAACCAGCTCTGAGATTACTCTTTCCAGTGAAACTGCCTGGCAAGGCTGGGAAAACAGCCTGGGATTGGCTTTGCTTTGAATTTCTGGGGGTGTGTGACACAGGATCGAGAAGCTGCTTTGGTTCAGGTTTTGGTACCAGCACACCGAGTTATGTTTGCATCACTGCTGCCTCAGAGAGCTGAAGGAATGAGGGACTTTGCTGCTGCTGGAGTGAATGGCTTTATGGCAAGGGCTGCCTGTATTTGGAGCTGGCTGCCAGGTGCTGTCCATGGATCCCTGAAAATTTCCTTGTCTCCGTTCTCTGCCCTGCACATGGACCCTCCACAGTGACAGCCCCTCACAGAGGGCTTTTGAGCTTGGGCTCTGTGCAAAAAGGAGAATAAAAAACAACTTTACAGACTGGTTTCAATTGCCCCACCAAATTCCAGCACGGCTTTTTTTATATCCTTCAACCTTGTTCTTTCCTGAATGCCTCACAGAAATGCCAAACCCCTGGACCCTTTCATCCCATCAAATCCACCCTGCAGGTCAGAACAGTGGAGATGGAAGGATATGTGTTGGGGGGAAGGGAAAAAGGGATCTCAGAGGAAGTGTGGAGCTGCTCACCCCGCTTTTCAGATCCGTGCTAAGAAGTTATTCCAGTTTTGGAACCAGCAAACTGTAAGAGCACAGTGGGTGGAGGGAGAGGGTCCAGACTGCCGCCGACCCCAGCAGGTGGTGATCCTAAAAGGCTAATCTTGGAATCAAGTGCATTTGGGGAAAATAAATCTAATATCAAGACTTCCCATTACATTTCTTTTCCGTAGATGTTTTTATTGCAGGTAACAGAGTGCGAGTGGCGTGATTTCAGTAGCACAGAGGGCAACACAACTGCTGGAAATAAATCCTGGTGCTGCTGGGAGAAATGGGATGGGTCACATCATCTCCATCTCCATTTAAAGGGATGAAGGGACATGGATCTGCATCAGGATTTGCTGAAAGTCGCTCTAGGCCTCGAGGTATTTTTATCATAGCTCAAACCTTTGTTTTTTTCCTTAAATAAATGAGATCTTCAATTTTTTGCTCGGCCGAGATTTAATAAAGCAATTTTTGCCTCCTTGAAGGAGGGCAGTGATTGAAGTGGGTTGGTTTAGCATTTGTCTGAGTGAAACACCTTTATTTTTCCAGCCTGCCCTGCTGTCAGTGCTTATTCCTGTAACTGTGAGTGTTTAGTTTTCCTTTCCCTTACACCTTACAGCAGAAAAGCATCATTAATACTTATGTAGGTGAGCATCTCTTGAAGTCTGTGACTTGCAGCCAGATTGGCATTAATCTCAGTAATCACACAGATAAAATTAATTCAGTGAGAGCTGTGTCTGAGCCCTGTTGCTGAGCAGTTGTGGGGAGTGCATAACAACCCTGCAGCCTCAGGCGCTGAGATGGGGGCAGGATGCGAGATCTCTGTGTACTCATTAACTTTCACAAGGGCACACTGATCTTCTGTTTCCATGAACACTAATGAAGCATTCTCTGATTTTGAGGGAATATTCTGCCCCTACCACGCGCCCTGAAGTGTTTAAAGAAAAGCTGTTTTCAAACAGAAGTCTCTAATTAGAAGCCGGGCCTTGGCTCCTATCGATTGCTGCACACTTCCTGCGTGGATTTACGAATGCCAGGGAAAAGTTTGTTGTGGTTGCTTTCTCTTTAGCATTCATTGCCTGTGGGTTCTGTTCCTTGAGAGCCAAGAAAAAGGAATTAGGTGCTGAGGCATTCAGGGTGGTTGGTTTGTCCATGAGTGTTTTTCCCAGCTTTTAAACACCCTGGGAATTTTGCAGATAAAAGGAGGGAGGGGTTCATCTGCTCTAAGCCATCACAAAAAAAAACCCTTATTTTTTTTCGCGCTGCTGAAATGAATTTTTGGCTTTCCAGCCGCGGGATGTGAGGAGATACGGGAAGGGAACAGCTGGGAGCGTCGCTGGCTCCGCCGGCGCGATGCCCGTGGCTGCCGCGGGATGCCAGCCTTGTCCCGGGGATGGCATCCGCACCCGGGGCCGCTCCCCGGCGCTCGGGACCGCCCGGGGGCTGGGGCTTGGACAGAAAAACCCCCGAGTGTTTGACGCTGGGTTCATTTATCCCTGCTTTGTGGCGCCTTCCAGCCCCCCCTGCCCTCGCTGCCGCAGCGCCGGGGACGAGGGAGCGCCCGGGGTTTTTGGGGTGCGGGAGGGGGTTCGCGGGCTCAGGTGAGGAAATCAGCCATGTCCGCTTTTCCAGGCACTGTTTCCAACCTGGATCTCGTTTTCTCCTTCCCTCTTTGCTGCCCCTGGATCCCTGGCAGTGTCCCAGGCCGGGCTGGAGGGGCTTGGAGCACCCCGGGACAGTGGGAGGTGTCCTTGGCCGGGGCTCCTCTTCAAGGTCCCTTCCAACCCAAACCACTCCATGATGCTGTAATACTTAATTTTCCACATCCTAACAATGGGAATGGCACACCTGCAGCCCCCAGGACAATCCTGCAGTAAAGCCCTGCCGTTTCCACAAACTATGGGATAAAGACCACATAAAACGGTGCGGGGAGGTATCCGATCCTACTGGACAAATAATGTGTTAAGGGACACATAAAAATGAGATTCAATTGCCTGTGCTCATTAAGATGGTTTGATTAGGATTTGTTGGGGGGTTTTTTTTGAGAATTGCACCCAAGCCACAGTTAAAATCTGGCAACTGCCTCAGTTTTGTCTCTCAGGTCTCTGGGCTGACTTTCCCTAACCTTGTGCCTTTACTTTTATATTCTGCTGTGAACTTCACAAATCTGCCATTCTCCACCGCAGACATGGACACGGTCTTTATGTGAAGTATTTAAAATCATGCCTTTTCCGAATTACAGCTGCTAATCAGATATGGTCTGAACTTTGGGATGACTGGATAAAGGATTTTATAAAATGACTTAGAGAAATTCACTTGTTAATATAATTCATTGTATCTTTTTGACTGAGTAAAGAGTATTTTTCGTAATGAGATAAACTGTATGTGGACCAAATGCTACAGAAAACCTGTTGTTCATGAAACTGGAGTAAACAGCTGCATTAATACTTATTTCTCCTTAATGTGGAGTGACTCAGCTGAATGCTGTAATACTTAATTGAGGTATCACCTCTCATTTTGGCACATTCAGTAAAATGAAAGTGCACCTACATTTAGCATGAACGAAACAGATAAATGCTGCCCTGCAGCAGCAGGGAAAAGGTGGCAAAATTGGATTTGCAGCTCCTGTGCCAGCTGTGAGAGAGGAGGAGTTGGAGGGACCTCTCCCAGCTGCAGCTGCTGCTTGGGAATTCTGCTCTGGACTCCCCAGGGGGCTCATGAGTAACCTGCCCTTTTCTTCATGTATTTGCCTCAAAATGAAGACTTCCATGGGCCTTTTCATTGTACACAGAGGAATTCTGTGTGTTCAGACCCTGGAATGGAATCCAACCAAATCCATCCTTTCCTCTCTCCAGAAAGGCAGCAAATATTTGAAAGGAGATTTTTGCTGGGGCAGACTTTTGCTGACCTTTTGCAGTGAGCCAGGAAGGATCGATCCAAGGCCAGGGTCCACCTGGAGCAGCAATATATGGAATAAAAATTCCATTTATCTTTGTTTGGGGAGGGTCTGTTATTCCTAGTATTTGTTTACCCCATATATTACCCAATTTAGTGATTTACAGAGTGAAACAAAATCAATTGGAAGTTGCTTTTCCTTTGCCACACGTGACTGGCAGATCCTTGTGGAAAATTGCTCCAATTGAGCGATCTGTGGTTCAAAGTGAGAACAGAATGCTTAATTAGAGTTTAATTACCTTGGAAGGTTTGCCACTCTCTGATTGCTTTTGTTTTCTTCCTTTCCTCGCTCAGAAGTCTCTTTTGAAGGCATCTTTTACAATTTCCACGCAGGGTGGGAAGCTTTAGATCCTGCTGGCTCCTTCCAGCAGCCCCCAGCCAACATTTATCTCCTGACTCCTCTAAGAGGATGTGACTCCTCGTGGCATCACGTTTGGGAAGGCTGCGATTTCATGGGTGCGTTTCATCCCCCCTGCCCAACACCCAGATATTTTGCAGAGATTAAATCGTTTAAAACGCGTTGAAGCCTCCTGGTGGTGGGATCTTCTGCCAGAGGCTCATCCAGTGCTCCTGCTCCGTGGTGACCTTGCAGGAGCCCCCCGGGGATGAACATCCAGGGGTTCCCTGCGGGTCTGGATTTCAGGGAATTGGCTGCGCTGCTCTGTGCTGCCCGAGAGCTGCTGGAACCAGCACAGCCAGTTCCTCACGTTATTTCACTCCCAGTGGCTGGGAAAGCCCGCAGAACACGCTGATAACTTAAATATCCATTTCCCCTCCTCGCAGCAGAGATGGAAGACAGGACCCATTGCATCAGGAATGGAGGGAATTCTGAGCTGTCGGCCCGAGCAGTGCTGGGTATAAACCACCTCTGCCTCTACAAGTATTTGTGCCATTCCTGATGGGAGCCTTCAATCATTCCCACTGGTGCAGGACAGGCAGGAATATCCCGGATTTTCTATCCAGAATGGGCTGTGCAGGTATCTCTGCTTTGCCTTTTTGTTCATTATGTTAAATAAACAAGATTTGTGAGTCCTGTGAGGAGTGGCTGAGGGAGCTGGGGAGACCCAGCCTGGAGAAAAGGAATGGAATAAGGGTTTGTAAATACCACAGAGGGAATTTAATATATTTGAGTTAAACACTCCTGGTCTCTGCTATGCCCATAGTGTGCACTTTGGTTTTGCCCATGGTCAAACATGGAATGAGGCAATTTAGCCAAAGGAATGAAAAGCAATGTGAGCCATGGAAATCTGCAGAGTGCCCGTGATTTAATAACGCCTGTGCTTGTTGATCAAATATTCCTGACTCTTTGCTCTGCAGTGAAACCACGAGATCCAAGCAGGTGTGCTGAGATACTGCTCTCGAGCCAGCAAACTGCTGAGTACCTAAACTCAGCTGCTACTTCAATTATTCTTGGTAGGGGGATGTGGCTGCGGTTAAAATAGATGTTAAATTGTGGCTGTAAACAGGAAAAGAAACATTAAAAAAAGACCCCCAACATGATGGGACAGAAAAATAAAAGCAGATGATTCTGATCCTCTGATTAACCAAGGCAGGAGAACTGCTTAAAGCTGTGAACCTGGGGTTGGAAAGGAGAGATGCTCCCTGGGTTTGGTACCTGGGTGCTGGCAAGGCTCTCACCTGCCTGCTCTCTTTAGGGATTATGTTGGAACACTTCTCACCATCCTCTCTCCAATTGTCTTCCATTGTGAAACCACTCAAATACTTCTGCAAAGTAGAGTTTGGAGGGCAGCATCATCATCGATCAGAAGAACAGACCCCAGACCGTCCTGCCAAGACACACAGATTTATTTTCCCCATATGCAAAGTGCAGAATTGCTTGCCCAGATATTCTTCCTGTTGCTGATCCCTTTCCTGTGAGCTCCAAGCGATCGCAGCAGATGGCGAAATTCCCTAGATCGCCTCGGAGCAAGGCAGGAGCTGCTGACTCTTCCACTGTGCACCAGAGCAGCCTGGGACCCCCGGGACTGCGGCAAGGATGGAGCCGAGCCAGAGCCCTGCTGGTTACAGAGATCTTTGTCATTGCCAGCAGCATTTTCCCCTTCCTTCCCTCCTTCCTTCCCTCCTTCCTTCCTTCCTTCCCTCCTTCCTTCCCTCCCTCCTTCCTTCCTTCCTTCCTTCCTTCGTTCCTTCCTTTGTTCCTCCTTCCTTCCTT
>WEIT01018874.1:126848-223519 GCA_013389985.1 Dryoscopus gambensis | reverse complement strand
CCTTCCTTCCTTCCTTCCTTCCCTCCTTCCTTCCTTCCCTCCAGCTGTGTTTGGTTTCAGGGTGAGCTGTTCCTCCCTGTGGGGGGATGCTCTGGGTAGGGCAGTCCCTTGTCCCCCTGGTTTGGTGAAGTGTCCTGAGAGCTCGGGACTGGGTTTGAACAGCTCCAGCCCAACTCTTCCCCTGACATTTTGAAGCTGTTGCTCTCAGAAAGCGCCTCCTGCTCCTGTTCAGGCCTGCTGGAGCAAACCTGGTGGCACCAGGGAAGTGTCTTGTGGAGGGTGAGTTATGGAGACCTGGCAGGTCCCAGAACTGTCCTGGGGGAACCAGGAAATGTGCTGGGTATTTATGGCCTCTCTTAGCAGTGGCGGACAGATGGGACTCAGAAATGAGACCCAGTTTGGGCTAAAGGAGGGGCTGTTTGCCTTTTCTGGGTGCTGCCAGGGTATTTTTTGGAAAGGCTGGATCTGTTTTTAAGGGAACTATCGAGCAGGAAAATGCTGAGAAAAAAAGGAATTATTTTAAAGATAATAAAGAGAGTAAATGTTTGAGGATATTGAAATACTCCACTTCATCATAAAAAGGGGCTCAGTTCTATTATTTTTTAAATTTTTGTCTTAAATTAAGGATCAAAACTTCAATAAAAGCAGCACGGATCAAGGCTCTCACCCTGTGCAGGTGGAGCTCTCACTGCCCTGGCAGGATTGCCTGGGCTGCCCACCCACCCCGGGGCCCACAGCCACATTTAGGGCAGACCCTGGGCTTTCCAGGAGGTTCTTCCCCTGTTGTGGGTGTCGCGGCCACGCGCTAATCCTGGCTCTCGTCCCCGGCTAGCTGCCGTTCTGGGCTGTCCCTGGAGCTGTTTGGGGGTAGACAAAGTTCNCAACATTGGGCAGCTCTTTGCTCAGCCTCTCTGCCTCTGGATCCCAGGTGCTGCTGCCGTTCTGGGCTGTCCCTGGAGCTGTTTGGGGGTCCCTGTGCAGGTGACGGTGCTGCTGTGCTGTCCCTTTGTGCTCCCACCCCTCACCCTCTGCAGAGCTGTTCCACTCCTGCTGCTCCTGCACAGGGGTAAAACCTGCTTTAAAAATCAATTATAGCGTTGCCTCAACCAAACTCTAACTCCCATCTGGAAATGCTGCTCCAGGATCCAGCAGCACCCGGGGTCCTCAGCATCACCCCTCCACCGAAATGCTGCTCTCCCGTTAACTTCCCTCACTTCAGCTGTCACATTTGAATTTATTCGCTCCCAGGAAAAATATTTATTTCCCTTGCCTGTGGAGTGGGAAGGCAGTGATTAGCCAGGCAATCAGGAGATGTTGATCTCCGTAGAAATCCTCTCCCTTCAGACACGAATGGGAATTATGCACCCTTAAACTGTATTAGTTCCACTCCTTAGGCAGCCGCTGTGCGGGGAGGCAGGCGAGTTTAGCGGCCTCGGCTGCGGCCCAGGAAAGCCTGCACTAATTTCAGCGTGCTTTGGGTCAGGCCAGGAGCCTGAGTAATGATATATCTGCAGCATCAGAGCCGTGAGAGTAAAGGAAGGCCCCGGACCTTGGAGCTCTCTCACTCTGGAGGTGCTGGAGCATCACTGCTCGAAGCAGGCAAAGCAACAACCTGCTCCAGCTTTTGGGAAGTAGATTAAAGTAACGGATCAGACTGATTCCTATGTTAGTGCTGAATGCCTTCATTGCCGAAGGCAGCATTGTTCCTTGAGCTCTCGAGGATTATCGCATATTTGGGGTTCATTTCTCTGTGTGTCTGACTTTGTGGATAATGTTGTTCCTGCATTGGGAAAAAAAAAAAATCCACGCAGATGTGTCTGACTGAGAAATCATCCCGACAAAATAGAAATTATTCCAGAGGGTCCATCTTCATAAGCACACATAAATTTACTTCTTAAATACGTAGTAGAGCCTTTCCCCCGAGGAGACTCTGGAGCTCTGCAAATATGAACAGTAATTAATTACAAGGCAGGAACAGATTCATGTTGCACGTGAGGACTAATGAAACAAAACGTGTATAACCAAGGGGTGTCTGTAGGGCAGGGGGAGCTGGGCAGGGATGGCAGACACTGACAGGGGAATGTGCAATATCCTATCAAAAGGAAAGCGTAGGGTTTCATTTGAATGGCATTTTCTGTATGGAACAACTATTTATTTTCACAGCTCGTATTTTAGACAAACAAAAACATTTCATTTCCTCCTGCCCAAGGGATCTGGCTTTATTGCTGCTGCAGAAAAAGCCGGTTCTTCTTTTAGGAATTGCTGCTGAACATATTATTGAGGTTTGAGTGTTAAATATCATTGCCCTGCCTGTGTGTGAGCTGGAGATGAGAACGAGCTCCTGAAAACACCTTCTGTGCTCTGCTCTCTGCCTTTTACCATTGCAAGGCTCTGCCCCAGCCCTGCTGCCCCTCAGCCTTTCTCTGCTGCTGTTTTATGCTTGGTGCAGCAAAGATCTCTAAACGATGTGCAGGGGGAGGTTTAACTCGAATCCAAACCCCCGGTAACAATTTCCAGTCTGATTTACCCCAGTCGTGCACCAAGCTGAACTCCCAGGAAATCAGGGGCTGGGCCCAGTCACGGTGTGTGGAGGAGCCACTGCCGTGCCTGTGACTGCTTAACCCCCCAGTGATGGGAAGATTTGCTAAGATGGATTTTAATTTAGGGCATTGAAAGGGGACTCAAAATCTGGGTATTTAATGTGAGAGTATAAAGAGGGAAAAGCCATCTGGTCACTGAATCCAATTAGTTGCAGCTGGAGGCAAACCCATGAGACGTTTTTGGTCTGGAATATCCCTCCAGACCAGAACACCTCCTGAATTTCTGCCTCCAAAACTCCTGGAGGAAAAGGGGAAATCCAGGACTTGCCAGAGACCCAACTCCCTCCTGTCCCAGTGCTGGTGTTGCAATTTCCCAGCCGTAAAGTTCTTCCCCAAGTTATAGTTCACAGCTCCCTAAATATCTTATTTAAATGGCTTATTTGCTCTAAATATTTGCTTTTCTGCTTTGCCCACAGTTTGAACATTCCATGAGGTAAAAGCAGGACACTTTCTGGAAACCAGCTGAGGACTGCAGAACAAATTATTTCCACTCAATTGAAGACCTATTGCAGGGCTTTTTTCTTTCTCTTTCTAGTATAAAATTCACTATTTCTAATAAAGAGGGGGAAAAGCATATTTAAAAATCAGGCACGTGGTGTTTCCACCTGGATGAGTAAATGGGAGGAGGACTGGAAAAATCTCATTTGGGTTGTAATGATGGGTGCAACAAAAGGCAGTGAAGAGCAGAGCACGGGACTTCAGGGGAGCTTTGTCAGCTCTGATTTTAGAGCGGCTGGATTTGTTGTGAGGATAAAAAGCAGACTTCATTTTCCACTGGGGTAAACTCAACATCTGCTCACCGAGCTCATTTTTTAAAAACAAATCTAAGTGGAGTAAAATAATATCTTCTGCCAGAACCCTTGAGGAGAAGGTATTTATATTCCTTGCTGGAGCCGGGGAATAGAGTGTGAGGTTTAAAATATCCTTTCTTCTTTTCCTCAGCGACTGGGGCACTTTGCCAGCCGAAACGGTCTTAAAATCTTCTCCTTTTCAGAAACTGAGACCTGCTTGGCTGTTTTTCCCCCACTTCTCTGGCTGCAAAGTGTCAGAAAACAGCAAGGAGAGCACGGGGCTGGAGCTGCCGGGGAGTGCCAGCATTTCTTGGGAAGGTTGTTTGGAGAGGAGAGATCCCACGGCAGGATCCCNTCATTTTAACCCTATATTATCACTGGCACCTCTTCAGCGCGTGGCTCTGAGCTCACCTGCTCTTGTTTGTGCCACACAAGCACAGGGGAGATGGGGTGGGGAGGAATACCCGGTGGTTTTTGGCAAATGCTCACCCCAGCAGAGCATCTTCCCAGCGCCTTACCTTCGGAGCGTGAGCAGCCTCGGAAGGGAAACACCCTCTGTGGTGTTTGCATGTCCAGAGACTGCTGGAATGAAGGTTATTTTGATTATACAGGTGCCTATTGGTACTCCTAAGTGGCCCGTTTGTTTTAGGGACAGGTTGTAGCGTGCACTGAGGGCACGTTTGCATGCTGGAATGTGTCACTGTGCTTCCAGAGGCTTCCTGGCTGTGCGGTTATTCGTGAGTGGCTGGAGCTGGATCCTGCAGCAACAATTCCTGCAGCAAGAATTCCTGCAGCAGCTCCACCAGATGATGCTGGGAAATCTCCTGGGGGGGGTTAGAGGTGACGGGAGTTAGGGTCTTATCTTGCTGGCATGCAAAAACCAGTTTCAGCTGGTTTTGCTCTGCTGTGCCGAAGAAATCCTCTGGATCCCTGCACACAGGTGAATTTTTGTCCTCACCTCCGTACCTGAACCACAGTGGTTTAGGAATAAAGCAGAAACTCGGTGATCACCTCAGCGTTGTGCTGCTCAGCGTGGGGTTTAAAATGTGGATGTTCCGTGGCTGAAACACATCCAAGGAGCCGTGGTGGCTGATCAAAAATGAGAGGTGTTTGTTAGGATTTTTGCAAACCTTGTCCCAGTTGTGTCTTTTGAAGTTTTCCTGTAACCAGCGAAAAGAGATTATTTCAGTCTGCAGCGCTGGGGACACTGGGCCCCCTTGTTAATTTTCCTTTCAGAAATAGAGGAAGATTAATATAATTTAGTTAATTTGGTCTTTCCCCTCATAGAGGAAGGAGAGAATCATCTAAGAATTCGAGGAGGTAACACAGGTGTGCTCTGAGGCTGGGCAGGTGCTGTGATGTCATTTTTGTTTGGATTCAGTCAAGACGTGTCCGAAGCAATCCTTTCACCATGATTTTAATGGGTTTTTTTTGGCTGAAATACAGATTAGCTGAGCCTGAGCTATGGCAGCATTTTCATGGCCTTTTTCTCCTTCGCTGGAAAGTTTCACATACAGTGAAGTAAAAAAAAAAATCTTGTTTTTTTCCCCTTAACTTTGTAATTTCCTGCTCCTTCCCCAGCTTTTGCAATAACACATCACAGTGTCAAGGCTTGATTAATTCAATGAATTACAGCAGAACTGGAGCTGTCAAGAGGTTGCCAGTGTGTTTTGATTGATATTCAATTACTTTTCATGTAAACACCAATGATTTTAATGTCCTTATGTTCTAAAGTTATTTATGAAACAAATTTCCTGGAGGAAGAGCGGGAGCTGGTGCTGCTGGGCTGTCACCACGTGGCACGGGGGTGATTGGGATGAAATGTGCTCAAACACTTGGAAGTTTGCTCACCAAAAGGACAGAGGAGCAAAAAATCCTCGAGGTTGTGTCCATCAGAGCCTCCTGCTGGTGCTGACCGGGGGGAAAACCCATCCTGGTTCCAGCTTTTATCATTCCCTGTGCCTCCTCATCGAGGGTTTGTACATCCCTCTGAGCCTGCCTCTGCTTTTGTACCTGGAGTATGGATTTTTGTTAATGAAAAAAGAGCAGAAATGAGCCCTGAGCTGGTTGTGGAGTCATTATCCCCATCCCTGAGCAATTCTCGAGTGATTCCAACAGCAGCAATGATCCCACACTGACCCTTCAAGGACTCCCTGCCTCATGGACCCGCAGTGCCCGGCATGGCCCAGGCAATTCTTCTTTCTCCTGAAAATCCCACCCCAGGGAGAGCCTTGCAAATGTTAATTTAGCACTCGAGAACAAGGCTGAGTGTTGTTAACTCTGGTGCCAGATTTTCCGGGATGTCCTCAAAATGTCAGTTATTAATAAAATGTAAATTAATTTTTGACCTTACACTCATAATGAGCAAAATGATCAGGAGTGCACCTGCAGTGGCACTTGGAAGGGGAACACGGGGATGTTCTGCACTTGTTGATTTTATTGTTCTTCTTTCCTTAATGAGGTCTGTGTAAATCTTTACTGAGCTCAGGTGTTGCCAGCTTTATTATCAGTTACCGGTCAAGTTTGGCTTGGTGTGAAATAATCTGTGTGCAACTGTGCTAAAAAGAGTAGGGAATTTCCAGAGGGCAGGACCACCACTGGATGATTTTTTGGAAAGACTTTGCCAAAGAGGAGTTCACCATTTTCCCAGGGAATTCCTAATTTCCCACTGGAATCTGCAGTTTGCTTCCTTGGTTAAACATCATGTTAGCATTTCTTACTCAAAAGATTGCTCTCTAAATAGATTATTTTGCCATTTAAAAATACTTTATACAGCTTTGGGTTTAACCCACTGGTGCATTACTTGAATTTGTTGGATATCCTGGAGTTCTTAATCATCATAAACCTTGGGGCAGAGATTTTAGACTTGATTTGGAAATAAAAGAAGCTGAAGAGTTTCATTTTCAAGTAGCTCCCAACTTTTGTTTAAGCTTTTTTCCCCAGAACAAAGGGCAGGTGACCCGGAACAGACCCAGGGGGCACTGAGGGACGCAAATACCCCCAAATATCCGAGTGTCATCTGCCCAATCAGATTGTTTCCTGCTATTACCATATTTTATGCATTAGAAATCCGTGTATGAACGTGGATTTAATGGAAATTTAACAGCACAGTGTCTTGGGTTGCACTATGTAACCAAAAATATTCTAATTTCATCTGTTGAAACCGGTTGGAAGATATTTTTTATCTCTTGTAACTCCAGGGGAAGGAAGGCGGGTGCCTTCTGTTAATGGGTCACTCGTTAAAACCAGATGGGGCAGTGCTTCCTTATCTCGTCCTCCACCCACCCTCCTCCAAGGGGATATCACCTGGGAATGAGCCATTTAACATCACATCACCCCACTGGGAGATGCTCCACTCAGTGGGAGGAGCCAAAGCCTCTCTACCTGCATAAAACCTGCAACTCAGAACACCAGAGCAGCTGGTTTTTCCACTGGATTCCCAGAGGAAGACTGGACCCATCCTGTCACCACCGGGCCCTTCTACAGGATCACCTCTGCTCCAACGGAGCCACATCTGCCACTCCAGGAGGATTATTTTGGGCTGCTCCCCACACCCTGACCAACAGGGTGTCAGGTCGTGTTCTGACTCTGTCAGGGTTTTGGGGATTATTTGTTTGTTGTTTTTCTTTTCTCTGTACCACTACCTTTGTAGTTTGTAATATTCTTAGTAAAGAACTGGTATTCCTATCCCTACATCTTTTCCTGAAAGCACCATAATTTCAAAATTATAACAATTCGGAGGTGGGGGGTTTGCATTCTCTATTCCAAGGGAGGCTCTGGTTTCCCCTGGCAGTCACCTGTCTTCTAAACCAAGACCCACAGCAATGAAATGCAAACGCTTTCTCAAGAGCGGCGTTCCATTCTTAACGTTGCACTCGAGTGGTGTAGGAGCTGTGAGCTGGAGGGGAGATCTCAGACAGAGCTCAGCCAGGTGGGCACAGCGGCTCCTCCGAAGGCTGAGCTCAGAACTGGCTGAGGAAGACAAATTCCTGGTCGCATCTCACTTGGTTTTACAGCCCTGGTGGGGAGCTGCAGGCACCCGGCTCCTGGACGGGCTTGGGCCACGCAGAGGCTGAGTTCTCACCTCCTCCCTGACCTCATTTCTCACAGATGCCCCTGGTGCCGGTGACTTTTTCTGGCAACTGCTTCGTGTCAGCTCAGAACCTGAGTTTTAAAGCTCCAAGCCAGTGAAAACCTGCAGACTGCCCTCTAAATAAATGCAAATATTTGAGAAGGGCAGCTGGGCAAAACCAGAATTCCTGAGCTAAAGAAACACAAAGCTATACGTGCCCCAGGCTAATAAATCACCCTGACTCTGGATCAGCTCACAGATTATTCCGCAGCAATGGAATCAATATTGTAAAAGTGAGGGAAAACCTGCTGGTAAAAAGAAATGGCCCCAAAAAAGGAGCTCCCTCCCTGTAGGGGGACCTCTCCCCACCTGCAGCTGCTCGGGAACCAGGGCTTTTAGGGAGGTGGTGACAATACAAATGCCACCAGTTACGTTTGCTGGATATTTTACACTGAAATTAGGCTCTTTGCTTCTGGGGCTTGGTGAGAAGGTTCCCAGACCAAGACTCGCTGGGGCCAAGGGGCTGCGTCTGAGGCAGGAAAATGAGATTATTTCTGAAGCCAAATGAGCTCTCTGGTGTGCCACAGCCAGGGGGATGGTATTAACTAGAAGAGTGGCAATGAGCTATCCACCCAAAAGGTTAGAAAATGACTTGCTTAACTCCAAATGTGTTTGTTTCAAGTTATCCATGTCTGATGTGAAAGAGGAAGGAAAGAAATGGAAATAACCAAACCAAATTTCGTGGGAATACTCAGGTTAAAGTCAGCTTGTTGATGCCATTAATGGACAAAAAAAAGAAGCAACGAAACTCCCTGTGTTATCAACCCTGTTTTCTGCACAAACACAACAACCATGGAAAAAATTCACTTTATCCCAGCCAAAACCAGCACAAGAGGTAGAGATTTCATTCTGTGTTGGCTAAGGAAGTGTGAAACCTGGGGGAGCCTCCCTGTGTTTAGGGAATTGTCCTTTTCCTGCAGGGATTGTGTGACTCCAGCTGGGGTGAATTTATATTGAACTTGCCAGAAAATCACTTAGGCATGACCAGAAACGCGTCTGGTTCATTCTGGTGGTCAAACACAACCTGATGGTTTGAGAGATTCATTTTTCAGCCTAAAACTGCAAAGTCAGACTTGAGATATTCCCGTGTGGAAGTGCTAAAGTCCAGGGCTGTGATCTGAGTTGGGCCTACACAAGCCAGGGCATTTCTCTGAGAATAACCCAGATTTGTGAGCTGTTCCTGACACACTTTAATGCTGGTTGGCTTTATTTTCACCTGCTAATCTGGATGCATCTCCCCTCCTGTGCCCTCCCTGTAGGGGTGCACGAATTACCTGAAGGAACTGGTTCAGAAATTGTGACTTGAAGGGAACCATGAGCCCCAAAATAACCCTTTTTTATCTCTGCAGATGAAGGTCTGATCTAAACTCATGAATTAAATGGGAAGGCTCCTGCTGGCTTCAGTAAGCAGTGAATCAGAGCCCAAAGGCTGGGAATTAAAATCAGCTCAATAATAGTTTTCCTGTGGCTTTCATTATGCAAATATCCCAACATTTCAAACACCTTCAGGGACTTCTGTGGGCTAAAACCCAACCGAATCCAAAACTGATCTGTGTTTCATATTTATAAACATCCTCCTTTTGATTTGAAGATCTGGTAACTAAATTGGTGCTGCTTGACTTGACTTGCAGTGTTTCCAATCCATCTGGGGTTCAAAGTTCCTCAGCCTTTGTTTTCAACTAATGTTAAATTTCATCCCTTCTATCGATGCAAAATGCTGCAGGAAGGGGCTCTTTCTCTCTCATGAGAGAATTTTCCTTCTCATAAAAACTATCAGCAATGTTTTATAAATGAAGAACACCTGTGGCCTTGCTAGAGACTGTTTATTATAGAGTAGGATGAATATTTTTAAGAATGAATGTTTTTAGAACTCAGCCTATAACACCAAAGGGATGGCTATGCATTTGATCAATTACTCTATGAAAATGAAATGTAGAAAAGAAGCTGTAATTAATTAAATAAATCACTATTCTGCTGGAAGAATCAAAGACTGCCTGATCTCTGTCCTTCTCAGGGACCGCAGGAAAATCAACACCCTTCCACCTGATTTTTCTATTAATCCGCTGTATAAATCCTGCCCAAAATGATGCTGATATAACCCAAGCTATCAGATCAAACTATTTGCAGGGAATTTTATATTTGCAGGATTTATCCTCAAATATTTTCCCTTGGGGACAACCCTTCCCTGTGCAGTGGCTGCATCTGAGATCAACAGTAAATGGAAAATTTAACGTGTTGTGCTCCGTCCCTTCTGCTGTTTCCACATCAGCTGGTTGGTGATTTATTATTGTTAAAGACAGGAGAGTAACATATGCTGTGATCACTTAATAAAAACCCCGTGGAAGCAGTGATTTAAATGCATTAAATGATTTAAATCCTGACAGGTCATGTGCTCCTCTGGTAGGAATTGATGGAGCCACAGCAGACTCCACACAGCTCTGCTGATTTATACCTGTCTTAACCCTGAGTGATAAAACCCAGTTTAATTCTGCCTGGAGTGAAATTGTTATGAAATGCCCATCTGGGTTGAATCAGAGTCCTCACAGTTTGTACCTGCTGCCTCACCGCCCTTGTTCCCAGGATTTCTGATTCTGGATCCACCAGAGTGGATATTTCTGCTGATATTGGGGGATAGGGCACGTGGCAATCATGGACAGAGCCACAGATCCTGGGGAGGAGGGAATACAGTGCCACTTGTCCATTAAAACTGGTTTTTCTTGCCTTGCTCAGCTCTGGACTTAATGGCCCAAACTGACTGGAGCCTTGCCTTGCCTGCCCACTTTGGTAGTTAGGTGGATTCTTCAAAAATTTGGTCAGAAATGATTGAAAGAAATGCCAAATTACCAACAACTGACCGCAAAACGTGTAGCTTTTTTGGCAAATTCATGATGCTTATTTCTGCTGGGTAAGAACTTCCCAGCTATGCAAAGGTGCTGTGTAATTACTCATAGATGTGATTAGAACAAAATCCTCTCTGGGGTGGGCTTTGCTCAGGGTTCTGGTGAGCTCACTGATGCTGGGAAGGAAGATTGGTGGTGATGTGTTAATACCTAACACAGAGCAGCAATCCAGGGCGCAGCGCCTGCAGTTATGGGCCCACCTTTGCTTCTCTGTGATTCTGCTGGAACCAAAAATTATATGAAATTCTGTGGGGTTTTCTTCAGGACCTCGGATTTAATGCTGTGTTATTTTAGTTTGGTAAAATAGCAGAATACCCAGTTTGCACCCTCAGGCCTCCCTACAGGGTAAGGAGTGGAGCTGACCAGGAGATTTATTTCAAAACTGTCTCTGAAATAGGGAAACTTTTGTGTGAAACTGTGGCCCTCACTCCCTCAGTCTACTAAATAGCAAAAATAACTGAAATAAATTATTTTCCCCCGTCAACCTTGCTTTTACAGCAAACTCTCGTACTATAGACAAAACTATGCCTGTTTATTTTAAACAATCTTTTTATTTCCATTCCCCCCACCCACGTGCATTTCCTGTCCTGACTTCGTGGGTTGTACCATCTTTGAGCTCCAGAGTTCCTGGGATCAAGGACCCGTTTTCCCTCCTTGTCTGCAAAGCTTTGTGCACTGCTGTGACACCGAGAAATATCAGAGCAAAGGAACAGAACTGGCTCAGACACTTGATAGCTTTTGCTGCAGTACAGTGAATTAACTGAGGGAAAAATCAAACAATGTAGAAATAACTTCTTGTGCGTTCTTGCACTTTAAACAGTTTCTTTTCTCAAGGCTTTTTGCAATAATTTGTTAACTATTAGGGGAAATTTCTTTATTTGAGTGGCATTGAGGGCTTTAAAGTAAGCTGTCAAAAGGAGCCAAGAAATTCAGTGTGAATGTATAAAGCTAATCCTGTACAGCCTGTTGAGAGATCCTTTTAAAAACACGTGTACTCCGTGTTTCATGGGTAAATGGCACCAAATTCAAAACCCACTGGCCTAAATAGCTTCGAGTTAACCTTTATTTTATGGAACTCGTCTGAAAGTGCCACTTCCTCCAATAGGTGTGATTTTATGGGCTGCTAAACACTGAGAATTAACTGAATCTGTTACCTTGATAAAACAACCGTATCTGAGAGGTTTGGACCTGATCCAGGGTGAAATAGCCCAAACACTGGGGTATTTCAAACAAAACCAGGGGCAGCCACAACCTCTCTTAATTCCAGACCGTTTTGTTCCTAAACCTCCTCCTGCTGCATCTTTTGTGTGCTGGTCTGAAAGTGCTTTTTTCTCTTAAAAACACTCTGAAAGATTTGAGGGCAAAGTGCTGAAGTTGAAATAAAATCGTTTTCAGCTTCCCTGCTCGTTTGAAGCCCAGGAAATGTGTCCCTCCAGCCACCAGCTTTAATTAAGGTGCTGTTCCAGAGGAACACATTTACAGGGACTGTCACTGAAGGCGAGGATTTCAAGGCTTCTGCATTGCCTTGATTTCGTGAATGGGACCTATTTATGTGAAAATTAACTTCACCCGCAAATAAATACTCTTTAAAGCAGCAGGGAAAGGGTTTGGGTGACTCTCTGAGGAAATGAGAGAGCAGCTTTGTCTGTGAAGGACAAATTAGGTTTGAGCAGTGCCATGAACTCAAGGAACTTTCACTTTATGATTAAAGAACTGCGAGGATTCGATGGGTGGGGTAATCATGGAAATAAGGAGCAGAAATAAGGAAGCTCTTGGTGCCCAGCCAGCAGCAATGAGACCTTGAGGGGACCCCTCCTTGCCCTTAAATTACCTCCCCACACTCTGAGGGTGGCCATGGTGGCTCTGGCTGTGCTGCCTTCCTTATTCCAGGTCCTGCCTGGAAATTGCCTCCTGCCTGGAATGGCGGTGACCTGCTGCCCCAAAATCTGCAGATTGGGCTCACATCCCTTCATCCCGACCCTCTGCTGCTCTGGCAAGAAACAGCAGCCAGCCAGTGTCCGAGGCCCAGCCTTAAGGAAAGAGTCTGAAAGGAAACTGGGTTAGTAGGAACATAAAATTGGCTGAAAAACCCCACCAGACAAAAAGTGAGATGTTAGTGGTTGTTTTATTAACTTTTCAAAGCTCCTGGTTTGTGTTTTGCCTGTTTGGGGTGTGGAATTTCTGTTGAGCACCTGAGCCCAGACGTTTTGGCATGGATCCCTCAAAGACAGCACAGTTCCTGACTTCTGAACGGCTCAGGACTGGACGTGCTGGGGCAAGGAAAAGGAACTTGCAACACCCACTCAGGGCTGTCATTAAATCCAGCGTGTCAGAGCCGTGGCAGAGGGGAATATCCACGTGGTGCCAGCTCCCCGAGCGCTGAGCCGGGTTTGTGGCAGCGGGGGAAGCTCCTGCGCTGATCCCACAGCGGCTGCCGGGCTGGCCCCGTGTCACGATCCAACTAACACCAATCATGATGGGTTCTTTTATTGATCTCAGAGTGCAGAAGCCAACGCTGAGGGTTTCAACAATGCACTTTATTTAGAGTGCCAACACCATAAGATTATGCTTTATTAGAGAGAGAGAGAGGAAACAGAGAATAGAGAGAGAGAGAAGAGGGGAAAAGGGGATATCTACCAATCAGTCGAAACGCGGATCGTGGTGTGGCTGCCAGTGGATGCGTCTTCGTCCGCTGGAGAGTCCTCAAAGGTGGTGAATCCCAAAAGTCAGTTTATAGCCCTTTTCAGAAGCAGGGGGGGCCGTCTGGCCAGAGCACAACCATTGTCAGGAGGCTTGCTGAAGCAGACAGTACAATCCATGCAGAGCTGCCTCGCTGTACAAGCCATGTCGAACTGCCTGGCTGCACAACCAATTTTCCGTGGCTGTGCCCAGTTTCTCAGACAATGCTGGAGGCAAACACGCCTGCAGACAATGCTTGGCAAATGCTCACTTCAGCCAGGCTGGTGCCAAGGCCAGAGTCCCCCTGCCCAAAGTCCTTCTGGGGTCTCAGTCTCGGTTCTGGGTCACGGCGGTCGGGAGACAGATTGGGGGATCTTTGGGCCGTCCCTTCCACCCTGGGACATGGCAGCCACAGGGAATGTCCAAACCAAATACCCACCCAAGCAGCTAAAAAATAGCCAGGAGTGGTACTGAGGGGAGAGGAGGGGATGGCCAGAGGGGCGGGAGGGTGGTGGGGAAGAGGGAATGAAAAGGACTCGCCGTGGCTGTCGGTGGCAGCTGTGTGGGGCTGGATGTGTTGGCTGCCAAACCCTGTTTTTCTCCCAGGCGCACTTTGCTCAGGGTTGGGTGCCATCACTTCATCCTGCTCACGGGGTGTCGATGCAAAAAGCTGCTAGAAGCAGCTCTTTCTCTCTCATGAGACAATTTTCATTCTCATAAAAACTATTAGCAATGTTTTATGAACCAAGAACACCTGTGGCCTTGCTAGGGAATTGTTTATTATAGAGTAGGACAAATATTTTTAAGAATGAATGTTTTTAGAACTCAGCCTATCACACCAAAGTGTGGCTATGTATTTGACCAATTATTCTATGAGAAAAAAACCTAGAAAAGAAATGAATTAATTAAATAAATCACTGTTCTGCTGGAAGAATCAGAAGACNATTATTCTATGAGAAAAAAACCTAGAAAAGAAATGTGTAATTAATTAAATAAATCACCATCTGCTGGAAGAATCAGAAGACTGGCTGATCTCTCTCCTTCTCCAAGATCGTGGGAAAATCAACAGCAGGGAGAGCAGCTCTGAGATAAACATTTCTATCATTGCCATAATATACCCAGTAACCAAGAAATTCAGCATTTTCTAGGAAGCTTTACTTAAATATAAATTCTTGGTAGTTTTTTTGGTAATCATTCTCCTGTGCTTGCAAGAGGCTCCCTTGGATTTGTTAATTAGTGCTACAGAAATTCATTTGATCTGATCACATGAATTTTATTTTGAGATTCTCTCCTGAAGTGGCTTTTTGTTTACCTAAAGTCTAAAATTTACCCTTAATTCACAATTAGGCTGCTGTTAACCTTTGCATTTTTCCTCATAATTTTAATTTAGAGCGATGAAAAATTTTCCCCAGCAGTGAAATTCCACCTTGCCATCTTAAAAAGTGAAGGAAATGTGGTTTTACGGAGGGGAAAACCTTTTCACCTGGTGAGAAGCTGTGATAGATTCACCTCCAGCTCAGACGTCCAAATCTGCTCTGTGCCACTGAAGCCAGTTTGACAGGGACCACAGAATTTATTAAAAAGCATCTTCACAAATGCAAGCCATAGTCTCAAAAAGTAGATTAATTTCAATTAAATTCTTGTTCCTGTTCCCAGGCTTCAGAATGAGATTAAAGCACGGTGATGTGATTTTGGGGGAGAGCTCCCTCGTTTGTAAATTACTATTTTTTAACTGGATGAACAAGAATTTATAGTGCTGTCAATCTGTCACTTTTAATAGCAGGTTATTCATGTATGAATTTAAAATCAAACCTCACCAATAAAGCTAAAATGGAATGTGGGTACTGTGATCAAGGTGTTTATTATTCAACTAAATTAAAGGCATCATTAGGAGGAAAGTAAAGAATTTAAATTAGGTATTGCACATAAACAGTTTTAAAAGCTTTTAGCTCAAATTTTAGTAACCATCGGTTTTCTGCCAGCAGAAATTTGCTTTTTAAACACCAGGAAATTCTTCCAAATTATTCATTTCAGGAACTTTGGTTAACAAGAAGGAAGAGGTGTAGGTAATTTTGAAGTGTCTTGCACAAAGTCAGGCAAGAATCAAAATCCTCTAAAGATCTTAAAATATTCACTGGGTTTGGACTGAACATAATCTGTGGTGAATCACCTCTCCCAAAGCCTGTGGTTCCATGTAAGGAATATTCCATATTTCCACAGCTGTGTTTGCAAACTGTAAATGGTTTTAGATGATTTTGAGAAGTCAGCCCTTGGAATTTGAAAGTACAGAGTGTTCCATATTTTCTGTGCCATACACAGGTGAACAGGCTGCAAAGGTTTATGTAGAAATAGATTTAAAAAGCAAGTTGTTGGAGGAAATTGAAAATCTTATCTTAGTAAATATTAAGATATAGTCCCCAAATGGATGAAAGGATTCTCTATAAACCATTAAACGACTGGGAAAAAAAAATCCTAGCTCCATAATCTCTTGCAATGTTTTCCCCTTCCCCTTTCGGTGTACTCTGAGAAACAATCAAATCTGTGCCTGTAAACCACAGAGTAATTTCCTCGTTGCCAGTCAAGGTCCTAACAAAAATCTGCTTTGTTTAACAGCTCATAAATCCAATTTTCCTCCCACTGTAGTGGTGTTTTCAAGGTAAGCTCTGGCTGGTTGGAGGGAAGAGAAACCTCAAAAGAACAAACCTCACGCTGCCCTGTGGAGGTATTTGAAATTATTATGTCTCCTAAAATATATATTTGAAGTGCTGAGTGTATTCTGCCTGCCAATATTTAAATGTCAAGTATTATATGGATATACACACACAAATATATATAAAAACACTATTTTTTTTTGCCAAATTCTTGTTGGTTTTTGGCTGTGTCCTGTTCAGTAAATCACTTGGAATTGTTGCTGCAAAGCTGCTATGCACTAATTTAAATAATTTTTCTCTCCCTCTGTCTGCCTTGGGTAATGTTTGTTTTCAAAGCCCTCTATTTCATTTCCATTTCAAATGAAATTATTATGCAGAGTTAACTGGTTAAACTCGAGTGGATTAAAAAAGAAACTAATGATGAATTAGAGTTTGAATCACAGGGAATTTCAGCTTCCAATCCTATCAATGGCACACGTGTAGTTTGTTATATTCCTGCAGACAAATGCATTTAACATGCTGACAAGTTCAATTTCCTCGCAGCTTCATTACACAAATCACTTATTACAAGGAAAAAATGTCAAATTCCTCCTGCTCTCCACTCTAAGCCTGATTTTGAGGGCAAACACAAGGGAATTAGCAAAACAATCCACTGTTTGGGTTTGATGTGGCACCAGCAACGCTGCTTCTGTCCCCACCCCAGTTTGTCCCCAACGCTCAGGGCCATCACTCTTCGAACCAGAGTTCAGAATTTCTTGCGGCATTTGTATCCCAAAATATCCGAGCTGGTTTTGTGGATTTGTCCTCCCCCTGGATACCTTTCAGAAATTTCGCTTCCCCACCATCTGTCAGATTTAGCAGGCAGAGCTGGCTCAGCCGTGCCAGGGAATTTCTCTGGTGTCACACGCGGGATGTGAGCGCGTGAGGCGCCCGGTGGCTCAGAGGCAGGAGATGATGCAATGGTTTTTTGAGGGTAAATATCCCCACGTGGTTAATTCAGTCTGAAGGGTATTTTAGCTTTGGAATGAGCGTTTGTCAGAGTTCTGAGGGTTCATTGTGCTGCTGTAAATTGATTTTCAGCTTTAGTGAGAATTCAGAGTGATTTTTTGCTGTTGTTCCAGTGCTTTCTGTGGTTCCTCACTGCACGAGAATCAGCCACCAGGTGGTTTTTGGCTGGGTAGGACTGAAAATGCATTGCCAGGTGCTTTCCATTAGCAGAAGTTTTTGGATTTATGTATTTCTTGCTTTGTTGTTCTGCTATTCTCACATGACAGGCAAAGCAACACCTACTAATGAGTGTAGAGACAAAAATATTCACTGGGAGCTCTAAATTTCACCAAAAACCCCTTCCTGATTCATAAAATCATTGAGTTTTTTGGGTTGGAAGGGATCTTAAAGCCCATCTTGTCCCACCTCTGCCATGGCAGGGACACCTTCCACTGTCCCAGGCTGCTCCAAGCCCCGTCCAACCTGGCCTTGGACACTTCCAGGGATGGGAAAAATTCACTTGTGTGGAAACTTGATACCTAAACCCCTCACTTATAATAACAAATTATCTGGTCACTGCAGAAATAAAGGAGAAAAACCAAGAGAAGTTGATTAAAACCAGCAAATTGTGAGGAGAGCTTTTGGTAGTATTCAGCTTTTGTGCTGCAGTCATCAGTGAGGGAAAATCTTTAATAATTCAGGTAATATTTTAGTATTTGATCTCTTTCTATCGAGGCTTGTAAGTGAGCAAGGTTCAGACAGTGAACAGGGATAATTAATTGAAATCTGACCTCGCTGCTGCAATCACTTGGCCTTTCATTAGCAGTGACAGACACGTTCTGCAGTCTTTGGAAATGAAAGGAAAATTGGCTTCATTTAAATCTGGGCTGTTCAGCCATTCAGCTGTGTTGAGCTGGGTGGTTACTGAAATACCCAAACACACTTCTTTTTCTTTCAATTTAGGGAAATTTTTGCTGACTTCTTAGGCCTTTTTTTTACCTTTATAATATGGATTAAATCACTGAAAGCTGCATTCAAGACCAGATTTTTTCCACCCAACTTTTTAAGGACCCAGCACTTGTACCCCGCCGAGCTGGAATCGTTCCAGGCGTGTCAGGATTTCCACCAGCCTGTGGTGATGGTACTCTCAGGTGTTGCTGAGCTCTTTATAAACATGATTAAGGAGCTATTAAAAGCCCAAATTAGAGAGAATTAAGCGTCCTTTGATCCAGCAGTGCCTCCCCAAGCACGCTGCCTTCAGAAATGAGTGTTGGCTGCTGAGATCTGCCAGCAGCAGGAGCAGCCCCGCGCAGGGGCTCAAACCCCTCTCGATTGTCATCATCGCTCTGCTGCTGTGGGAAATCCAGCCCTGTTCTGTTCCGTGTGGCACAGAAACAGCTCCCAGGTGCTTTGGGGCATGAAAGGGAGGCTGCTGCTGGATTTCATGTCCCTGCTTTGGTGCTTGAAAGAGGAGGGGGCTGAGGGCACCGAGCTAAAAGGTGAATTTGTGTGAAACTCTCTCATCTCTGGCTCGATGTGAGGCTCTGGGTGCCTGGGACTGAGCAGGGAAGTGCCAGCAAAGAGTGGAGCTGCTCTGAGCTCCAGCCTTGCCTTTGAACACCTCTCACCTCACAGAATGAGAGGAAATTTGGACATCCCTGCTCCCTTAAAATGTCCCCGTTGTGGTCTCCAGAGGGATCCCTTTTGAGAGCTGTTCTAGAAACAAAGGTTTTATTGATGATCTTTTTCAGACAACTTCTGCTGGCTTTGCTCTCTTGTCTCACCCTCTGCCGCCTTTCAGATTCCTCTGGAGGAGGATAAAGGGAGTTTGGTTCCAGCCCCGAGCAGCTGATTTGATTTCTGCCAGTGCAGACCCCGCGCTGGGTTGGGGTTCCTCAAAGGAACAGGGGGGCCGGTCCTTGGCAGGGAGATCCCAGCCAGGAGGAGCCTCAGGAATATTCAGCAACCCACACTGCACGGGGCTGGAGGGAACTGATCCATGCCTTGCAAACAGGCGGGCTCAGGTGGTAAAATCCTGGCGATGGATTTCCAAAGGTGGGAAGTGGCTGAGGATCGGAGCAAGCTGGATGATCCTTCTTGTTTCCTCCTTGGATTGGTTTTCTAAGGCAGAATTTTACTTTTCCATGTCCTTAAACTGTGTCATGTTTATGTAGCTGTTCCTGTTTTTTTTAAATATTTTCTTTAATGCGATGGTTCCACTTCTCCCTCTCACAGTTAATACCAGAAATCACCACACACAGCATAAATACAAAAACCACAGCACAGAAACCACCATGATAAGATTCATCCTCTCTTTGTGTCCAGTGGAAGCACCAATTCCATGATCAAAAGCTCTCTTCGTAATCCCTTAGTGTTTGTCAGCTGTATTTCCAGGAAATTTGGGGTTTTCCCCTAATGTCACCTCCCTAAAACATTGTAACCTTGATATTTCTGACTTGGTCTTTCTTGGCAAAAATGAGGTTATGCTGTCAAATACTTGTCCCACTTTCCCCCCTCTATTTATTTTAAATATTTCCTGCTTTTCACATATTTCAGGAAGGATCTGGAAGTGCTTCCCCACAGGACTGGCCCTTCTGAGCAGCAGCAGTGTTCCTTGGTACTCAAACCCAAAAATCCAGGGTGGGTTTCAAATGAAATCTTGGCTTGAGTTGCTACTTTCAAATATACAAGGACAGGCCAGAGATTATTTCCAGTCACTGATCCGAGTTCTGTCTCTGTCTTTAGAGGAGAACAAACAGAATCTGGATCGGCTGATTGGCACCTTGTTTAATGTTTGGCCTGCTCAGCTCCATCATTAGGGAAAAGATCCCTTGCAGTGTCTGTTGATGTCTCCAAACAATCAATAAACAAAACGTTTAATTAAAAAAATCCATTTATAGGGCACGCAGCAATTTAATTAATGGTGCTTAGGAGCAAATTGGGATTGATTACTGCTCATTGCTACTTAATGCTCCCTTCTCTTGTTATTATTCAGTGAAATTGTTGAAAAAATGAAAAGTTGGAAGAGACCTTTGGCTTTTCCATCACTGCAAGAGCAGAAATCCTCTCCAGTGAGATTCAACACCGGAAGTTAACAACTTCCTTTAGCATTCTGAAAGCACTGTTTGTGAGTTATGGAGACAAATTTCGGATATAGATTTTTTTCCCTCAACAGTTGAAATATCTGTTTAATCATCAGCCCATTGGAGGGAGTTATGTACGGAAAGAATACAGGAAATCCAGGGACTGACAAGTTTATAATTGTCCTTGTTTTCATGCATTATAATCTACATTAAGTCTGTGTTAAATCTAACTTTTCAGACGGCCTAATTAAACTTAATACAGTTTTTAATGGCGTTTTCCAGTTCTCAACACTGATTCGCATAAAAGAGCCCATTTTTAAGGAGATTAAGGTGATTTAATTTTTTTTTTCTCCCTGTAGATTATTAGATCAATGTGTAAATATTCACGAATAATCCTGTTTGGCATTTTGAAACACGCTGGTGATAGAAAAGACCTCATGAAAATATCTTTCATTAGAAAGTCCTGTACTTATGGAAGAGTTCAGCAGAACGTAGAGAAAGATGCTTTTAGTCCATTTACCATAAAATTTTAAGCATTTGCATTAGAATTAAGGCTAAAAAAGGAATGAAAATGTATCAATTTCTACTATTAATATACATTTCTATGATTAATATACAGAACATGGAGGGAGTTGTTCCAAGAGCATGTAGGGAGTGTTTTAGCTGAACTTCTTTGGTTGTTCTTTCTCCCTGGATGTTCCACAATTGGATACAAAAGAATTATAATAGAAAATACAGATAAATGCTAAAATTGCTTCCACAGCAAGTGTAAAATGAATCTAAATACGTGTGACAGTCATTTTTATGACTTATTTCTGTATGGGGAAAAGATGATAAGAGGTATAAAATGGATAAATACTTTCTAAATGCTGGAATTATCAATTCCAGAGAGTGAACAGTCAGAGGGGCTTGGGAATTGATAAGGAACTGTTTCCATAGGTAGGAATTTTGAGGCTTTTGAACAAGTGATCAGGTGTTTCTGTCTTGTGTATAAAAGATAACAAAGAGAAATAAATCCGAAAACCTGGCAGTTCCCAGTGAGCAGAAACGGGGACAGGAATTGGGGTGGGGCTTTATTCACTGCAATATTGTGGAAATCAAAATTTAATGCCTCAAAAATTGCTGCATGGTTTATTTCTTTATTTCTTGCTTGTTGTAGTGACAGCCCCTAAAAGCGAGGATCATTTTCAGCTCGTTCTCAGTGGTATTTTGGTAGAATTCTTCTGCATGCAGGGAGTCAGAAATACAGAAGTGATGAAATGTCCGAGTTCAGGACTCAATTCTTGGACCAGTAAACCCTTGTCAATATTGAATTTCAGAATTTTAAAAAACCAAAACGAAATGAAGAGAGCTGATGCAGCTGGATGGAAAATATAGAAAATAAAGCTTTTATTTGAAAATAAAGCTTTGTGTTGAGTAGCTCAGCTCTCCCCACCCATCCTGCTGCCACATCTCCGGGCTGGAGTGATCTGTGCTCCTGCCAGGCAGCTGTGGGGTCACTTCCCTGGCTGACCTGTGCAGTCTTCAGAAAACTCAGTGCTCCTCCGAAATTAAAAGCCCTTTTGAGCTCCTGCAATCTAAAATTATCTGTAAGGTGACGCTTCCCTTAAAGACTCAATTTTGTAGGAAGAACCTCGTGCTCCTGGATAATCTTCTCCTCTTCTGCTGAGCTGTCAGGCCCCAACGAAATCAGCCCCAAAACCTTTTCAGAGCTTTGGGGATGAGCAGCTGCAGCTCCCTGGTTCCATTCTGCGCTGAGATAACACAGGGAGCACGGCTTTGGACATTTGTTTGTGGCAGCACAGTTGTTGTTGTTGTAAGGGGAAATAATGACTTGGAAGATGTAATTATGTGGGGTGTTTCAACAGAATCTTTTCCCAAACCGCGGAGATCCCTGTCTAAAACACACTTTCTGTATCAAAAAAAGAGAATTTACTCCCTTTTCTTATATTATCAGTCTGGTGTCTGAAAGACTTTTAATAATCTTTGGTAGATAATGATACAGAACCTGTGTAAGAAAAATCTTCTGTGCCACCAGCCCCACTGAAATTATTTACTGAGGGTTCTCAGACACGTAGCTATTTCTACTTTCTGAATGTATCTCTTAAATAAATGAGTTTGTGCTTTGCAGCACTTGTTACTCGTGTCCTGCCAGGGCTGATATGCTTGAGGGAATTTGATAAATTAGAAGAATTTTGCCTCTCACATCCTGCTGTAGGACACAGAACAGCAGGCTGATGTTTTTAACATTTCTCCTCAGAATCCTATCACGTTATTAATTCCAGGTTTAGTCTGTTTGCATCACGGATAATTTCCCTGAACTGCCAGCCCGGATGGAGTTCAGCTCAGGAGTGGTTTGGGTTTAACAGGCAGAGGGGAACCAAGGGAAAAGGAGAACCTTTAACGTGGTTGTGTAGGGTTTTTATGGCTGTTTGGGGTTTGTTTGGGTTTTGGGTTTGATTTTTTTTTCTTAAGGAAAATATAATTGGTTCAGAAAACCCCAACGGTCACATTCCCAAATTCTCAGGAAAAACTTAGAGCCCAGAATTTCTCCACTGAATTTGTCTGGACACTTGGAGTCTTACAGTGTTTGATTTTTGAGGGACAAAAAACTAAACTCACCTCAGCAGGGTAGAACCACAAATCAGTGTCAGATGGTTTTAGGAGGAAAATATACTCTGTCAATCTTTGTCTCTCTCAATGTAACTGAACTTAAAACTCTTGAAAATCTTCTCCAGTTCTTTATGAAATGATGGTTTTCAGGCAGGAAGCACAAAAGCCTTTCAGAAAAATTATTCTGATATTCATTCAAAATGATTTGTTTTTAGAACTGTTTGTGATTGGCTATATTTTTTTAGAGTGCTCAAGAACTATTTTTCTAACCTGGTTTCCTTTGGATTTATCAGTGTGATTGCCCTAAGCACAGCTGATTTTAGCTCGATAAATTAGGCAGGTTCTGGTGTCACTGATGTGCTGCTGAAAACTTCACCCTTAATGACAGAATTTTCCTCATGTTAATAATTAACTGACTGAAGTCCTCAGTGTCAGGGTAACTTTGGCATTTTTGGTCTCTGGCTCCTGCACACCCACAGCCTCAGGACTTTTCCGGTCTCCAAACACCCCACTTTTGCCTGCAATAATGTCATTTTTCCAGCTCCACAGCCCATCCTTGCTGCATTTCCCTGCACACTGCAGGCACTGAGTGAGAGAAAAGAGAGAGAAGAATTTAATAAATCTCCAGGTTCCCTTGCAATGGGAGTTTCTCTTTAACTTGCAGGGAGGCTGGAGCCAGCAGGCACTGAATATTGAAGAGAGATTTTATTGGAAAGAGCCTTTTTTCTTACACCTCTCTCCCTGCTGCCTTCAGAATCAATAGAAACCACATTTTTTTCTCCTCTATCCAAGCACTTTTATGAAAATAGCTCCCATTTCCCAGCTTTAGCTCTCATCTGATCAGCCCTTGCTGCGACAAGATGTTCCCAGTGTTCCCCAAGTCCCAACACGTGCTGAGCATCCCCTGAGGGAGCCACGGTGCTGCCGAGGGCATTCCTGGAGGGAAAAATGGGATTTCTGGGGAACCCTGGCATGGTTTGGGCTGGCAGGAATCGAAGGGCATCCAATCCCAGCCCCGCCATGGCTGCTCCACCAGGATTAAACTGCAGGGACCACGCGGAAGGGATTTTCCCTGGGCTGGATGCAAACTTTGGGATGATCCGTGGGGAAATTGAAGATATTTTAGTGCCAAATCTCCTTGGCTGAGGCTCTTTTCTAGACAAAGGTACTCGGGGTCAGAATGCAGGGACTCTGCAGAGGTCACAGATAAAAATCCCCAACAAAACCCACCCCAAAAATGGGTGGAGCTGCAGCACTGGAAAAGCAGGGTTGCATCCCAGAGGATGTGATTGAGCTTGAAATGAAACACGGAGAGGAATAAAAAGTAAAAAATGTAGCCCTTAAAGCAGGTAAGAAGCTTATCAATGATTTAATTGGCGGTTTATTTTAGCTGGGCTTGGATTTCTTGGTGCGATACTTTGCTGTTTGTTTCTCCACAATCTTTACATGCTTGTAAATTCAAGCGCTGAGAGATAAATTGATTTTTTAAAAATTTATTTTATGTGTTTCAGTTTGCACCCGGGCTGGGATGTGATCCATGAATGCATCTCCAGAGCTGTTTTTAGGGAAGGAAAAATAGAGTTTAAATAATCTAAGTGAGAATGGAGTTAAAATGTCCCGTGCAGTACTGGATAAAATTTGACATAATGAAAGTATTTTAGTGGCGCCCATTATGTGAGGACCACTGTTCTCATGGTCAGGACAAATGGAAAATCCTGCTGGATCTTATAGAGCTGCTGGGAGAAATTCACTCCCAAGTTCCTCAGAGAAGCTTAGAAAATTGTATTTCTTACCCTGTCTGGAGACTCACTTCTATTTCCCTGCCTTAATAAGGCCTCCAAAACACCATTTATTCATCAGCTCGCGGCCGAGTGGGGAATCAAACACCTCCCAATTTACTCAGAGGGAAAAGATGCATATTCAGCCTCGATTTCCTGCCTGAAATTTGCAGGAATGGCTGGAGCCAGGAGCAATCCATTCATTTCCCAGCCCTGCCTCCCCTCCCGTGCCTGTGGGTTAATTGGTTTCAAGTCCTCCACACTTGGCCGCACCAAGGTTTTGCAATTTTCTGTGGCTCCCTCGAACAAAAACCTTTCCTTTTCTCCCTTTAATTAATCTAAATTTATACTAGCAGTAATAAAACGTGGCAAAGAAATGAACATTTAAAGTACAAAGTGTGGAAATGCTGGTGTTAGCCCAGGATTGTGATTCCCATCTTGGAGCATGGTTGCTGGAAGCTCTAATTAACGTGCTGCCATCAGTTAACAGCTGAAACACAAACCATGATCAGTTTGCAAGAGCATAAATATGTTTTTTCTGCCTTTCCGCATGACACGAAATTAGCTTCATCCATTTGGTCACTCCTTGTGGTGGATAATCCTCCCGGAGCACCTCTGGCTGTGTTTCCTCCTGTAGCCCTGTGTTAATCAAGATCAGGAACAATTAGCAGTGTCTGGTTTAGTTGCTGCTGGTAATAAAAGACAAATTCTTTATTGGGGAGATTTGGATATTCAATATTTTCAGGGCTGAATTTTTTGGCTGCTTTTGGAATGCAACATTTAACGTTCCTGGTGAAAATATGGGAGTTTTATGTCATTACGAGTATTTGCAAAATGCCAAATATTATTTATGGGCATATCTATTTCTCAGCCAAGGATATTTCAGACATTGGCATATTCACAGCAAAGCCATGAAACAGGTGCTGAATTAATTTTGAAGAAAAACAGCACAAAGCAGTGCATCACTAAGTAAACCCCTGACAATCTGTTTAGTATCTTAATCATAAAAAATCTCCAAATAGATCTGACTTCACCATAAGAACAAATAAAATTGAGTCTAATTTACATCTCTCCTTTAGTTACAGGTGTTTAGGAGATTTAATGCATCTTTAAAGTGTCCAAGTGCCCTCAGCAGTGATCCAACAGCTGCAGCTGGTGGTTTCTCCCTAACATCAAACCTAAATTATTGTAGCACCAAACAAATTCACTTAATCTGAGGTGTCTGCCTGGTTTATGTCTGTTTGAAAATGTTTAAATCTTGCACACAAATCTTCCTGTGTCCCACAGCCAGAGATGAGGGTTTGCTCTGTCCCTGCCAAGCTGCTGGCAGACGGAGAGGGAGGCACTGCAAACACAATTAATGCCTTTATTAAACCTTGTGCAGCTTCCCCAGGGTTGCCGTTTGAAAGTTATATCCTCCAAGAGGAGGGACAAGAATTTTCCCAGGTCCTTTGCCCAAGTAGAGACATCACAGATATGTGGATTATACATGAATTATACATTAATTTATGTCTGGATTATATATGAATTTATGTCTGGATTATACATGAATTTATATATGGATTATACATTATTTATATATAGGTTACACATGTATTTATAGATGGATTATAAAAAATCAGTGCTTTTTTCTTTTTACTTTGTATTTTCCCTCTGTATTTTCCCATATTCCTCCTGTGTTCCCAGGAAATCCTGAACGCAGTTAATCCCAAAGTCTCTTTCCAGTTTGTTTCCTTAGAGGCAAAAAGTTTTTAGGTCATGATATTTCTTAGGTTATCCTTCAAAAGTCCTGTAGTCAGTGAAATACGAGTTTCTAGTCAACAGCCACTGAAATGTTCTTTGTCTCCACATAAAAATTTCACCCTGACTTTGTCCAGTCATGGAAAATGAGGGAAACAAGTCCATAACAACAAAAAGTTCTGCATCTTTGAGCTCTTCATTCACTTTGATAATGATAAAATAAATCACATCTGATCTTTCCGCGCTCATCAGCCCCACTTCTAACAGGCTGCCCTTTATGATGACAGATTTGATGATATTTGGTGATGACCAGGCATGGGGAAAAAAATGTTTAATGTACTGACAGCTGATTTTATTATCCCTGGTAGCCATCCATTCTGGCCAGGCACTTCTTTGAATCAGAGCCAGCTCAAGCTCCTGCACTCTCAGAGCTGGGCTGTGGCAGGATCAGCCAATAAATCCAGGAGGGAGGCAAAAGACAAGTGCTGGAGAGAGCTGAATAATTCCCTGAGGAACCTGTGGTGCCCAGCTAAGCAGATTCTCTATTTATTAGTGAATTTAATTTGTCTGCATTAAAATGTCCGCTGCCCAAAAGCGCCACGTCTCTCTGTGAGATCCCTGTGAGGCGACCCTTGAGGCAATCCTCTCTGCACGCTCATGTTTGGACAGTGAGCATAATAAACCAAAACTCTTCACTTTGCACCGTCACCTCATTGGCTAATAATTGATGAGAACCCCATAGACAAAGCATTAAAAATCATTAATGTTTAATATTTTCTCCATGGAGTGTCCCACGGCAGCTCTATCTGTGGATACACTTTAAACACCAGAGCAGAGGTGCTGTTACTCCAACAGCCTTCACCAGAGGACTTCTAATTTTAAAAAAAGCCTTCAAAAAAAGCACTTTTGTTTTTAATGATAGTTTTCCAGGTGCTGAGCTGGATTTTTCCCAGCTGGCCGGATGCCAGGGTGCTGCATATTTAACCAGCATCGGAATTGCTCTCGCTGCTGTCCCCAGGGCGCAGAGAATAACCCAGCCTGTTTCAGACAGTCGTGCCGGTGATTTTGGGCCCGAGGCAGCTCCCCAGGGGCAGGATCTGCCCTCAGCCTGGCAATCTGATCTGTGTTGTCCTGCTCCTGCCATCGCTCTTGAGGAAAACCAAAGGAAAGGGAAGGAAACTTGAAACACAAGCAGCAAAAATATCGGACACAACTCCGAGGCAAGCGGCTTTTAGGCTTTGTGCGATCCTTTTCCTCCATAACCCTGAGCTCTCTGCAGATGGCCATCCCACAAAAGTCAATTATAAATCTGCTGCAGTTCTCCCGCCGCGGGCAGGGGTTGAACTCGCTCCTGAGCTGGAGCTTTGGGCCATGCTGGGTGGTCTGGGGACATTTGTCAGCCTCTGGAAGGAGATTAATGAAAGGGTGACCCACTTAGCAAAGCTTCAGTGCCTGCCAACGTGCTTCAGGAACTCCGAAAACCTTTCTGCAGTACAAGGAGAACAGCTGCTTCTGCCAGGACAGAAAGTATAAAGTTATGTTTCTGATCCTTTCCCTGCTGGGTTCTAAGCTCGTTTAGGACAGGAGAGTCCTCACGTTCTCTGTGGCCACACATTGCAAATAGTGGATAATAACGTGAGTGAAATGCTGCAGAAAATCACGGAACAAGGGAAGGGCCTGTCTCCTTCAGTCCATGACAACGTCGTGCCTCAGTGGACATAAAAAGTGGAGAAGTAAAAGCCAAATGTGCCCGAAACTTCTGCAGAAACACTGTTTAATACATGAGTTTCCCTGAGTGGGTACTCAGGTGTTTATGTGCTGCTAAACTCCCCCAGTGCAGTTAATTTCCAGGTCAGGCGAATCCATTTCAAGGCAGATTTTCAGACTTGTCTTCCCACTGATAGCAGATTCTGCTGTAAATCTTTGTGCAGGGAGACCTTCTCTTAAAAAAAGATGTCTGCACCTGACAGAGTGCTAAATCTTTTCCTTTTTTAGAGGTTTTTTTGCAGACCTCAGTCACTGTCCAGGATAGTAAATTTCCTCTGGAGTCCTCATAAAGATGACAAAGAGGTGCCTTTGAAAAATAACAGGGGACTGTGAATTTCACAGATTGTTTTTGAAATAAGAACAATCCAAATATATTTTTTTACCTGCTAGTGATGTAAATAATAATGGTGCCAAATTGTGGAAAAGCTGCTACCCACCTGACAATCAATGAGATGCATTCTGAGGAAGTTGTTGACTCTCTTCTGTTTGCTTTCTGCAGAAATCTCTGTGGTTAATGCCAATCCTAGAAATAGATAGCTTCCTTCCTTTTTGCATTTCTTAATTTTATTTTTTTCCCCTCAAAAAAGTTTGCTCTTTGGCCAAAATTTTAGCTGGGGTAGGTGCGAGTATAAAACTCACAAAATGAGGATTTGCCAAATAAATTTCACTGGGCTCCTCTAATAAAATTACGCAGGGGGCCTGAGCAGCCCAATTAATGAGAGAACAAAGCAGCTCCTTGCAAATATTTTGTTTTCAGCAGTGAAAGCACAAGGTGAAGAGTTCTCTTCATTATCTCCCAAGGAACTGATCTGTGGCTTCGCAGCACCTCAGTTTCCTGAGCTGTTCCTTCCTTCACAGTCTGGAATGAAATTTTGGGGGTTTGTTTATTTTCCCTGGGAAGTCCATTTTTATTCTGTCTTAATTCTTCCTCAGTGCGTTCCCAGGGACCATGGAGAGAGGTGTGTTTTACAAAGCTTTTGCCAAGTGAGCTTAAAATAGGTTTTAAAAACCTTAAAATAGGTTTTTTTAAAAAACCCTTGCAAAACGTTGGGTTCTTGCTCTCTCGGAAACAGCTCCTTGCAAAGACTTGCCACCAAAATCATTCAGCCCAGAAGAAGTCAGCGTATTTGAAATTCACTGTCTCTCCTAACGCTGTGATAAAAATAATTTTGGCATAAAAAAAATATAAATCCCTAAAATCCTGAGTCTGCTACTTTGAAATGATTTGAAATGGTTCTGCAGCTCTTCAGGATCTGTTTTGTTTTAAATGAAACTTGACACTTACATCATATCAATATTCGGTTTGTACACAGCCAGAACAAGGGAAGCTGAAAGCCTCCAATCTTCTGCAGAGCAGCAAACTGGAATTATTTATGAGAAAAAAATTGCAATATTTCATTTTCATATTTTCAATTAAAGCGGATTGAAAGCAAAGCTGTCCAGATCAGTGCAGGGAAAAGAAAGATACAGACCTGGGTTTAAAAAGGCCTGAAATGAAACCTTTCATTTGTTTTATTCCTTTCTGTGTGTCACTGGGGATTTTTTTTACTTCAGTAGAAAATGCAAACAAGGCAAAAAAAGTCCAAACAAAACACAAACCAAAACCTGCAGTTTTGGGTTTTTTCCTCAGAAATTGCATTTTTATTTAAAATATCATGGAAATATTTAGCACCTCTAGGTCGGTCCACCTGCAATTAATGATCCTAAAAGGCTTTTTGGAGTATAAAGAGTGGTTTGCACCTAATTTCTGCCTCCTGACATCATGTGGAGCAGAGTCCACTCACACCTGGCCCCTGCCACAACCTCCCCAGTCTTATCAAAGCCCTTTCCCTCCTCTGGATGCACTTTTTAATTAGAAACCACACGTGGTATTTGAACAATCCTTTATTTGCTCCACTTGGGGAGTCCTCAACCTGGCCTCAAATGTCAGGGAGTTCATCTCAGTCTCCTAACTTCATATTCTGTTGCATATTCCAGGCCCATTAGGGCTCCCTTTGGACAGACACTTTGGATTTATTCCTCATCTCCTGTTTTTCCTACTTCCCATCGTTCCCACAGATAAAAACTGGCATCGTTTCATCTCTAAAATGAGTTGCTAATGCTGGATTTAAATCCTTTCTTTCTGTGAGTTGCCAGGCAACTGCCACACAAATTCACCTGCGAGCTCCTGGCTCTGTCCAGTGCCCTCTGCTCAGGAATGAAAGGAAAAATTCCACCCAGACACCTCGGTTTTCCTGCTCCAGATGGATGGAACAAGCTGAACCCACGGAGAACAGGGCTGGGAAACACAGCATGCCTCAGCTTCCGTGCCTGGAGAAGCTGCCACGGGCAAGGAACAAAGCTGGGACCTGCTGAGATTTGTTCCTCCACTCCTGTGCCTGAAACACTGAGCTTTGGGATCTCAGAACCCTGGAATGGTTTGGGTTGGAAGAGACTTAAAGCTCATCCATCCACACCTCCCACTGCCCCAGGCTGCTCCCAGCCCTGTCCAGCCTGGCCTTGGGCACTGCCAGGGATCCAGGGGCAGCCCCAGCTGCTCTGGGCACCCTGTGCCAGGGCCTGCCCACCCTCACAGGGAACAATTCCTTCCCGATATCCATCCTGAATTTCCCCTCTGTCAGTTTGAAATCCTCAGTGCTTCAAGTGCGAATGCAGTCAGATAAAAATTCCATTTAGTTTGATAATTCTTAGGTTTTTCTCCAACAATTGACCTTTTTTGTGGTGGCAGGAACAGGAGAGAAACCTTCTGATTATGTTTGCGAGCATTGATTCAGCCCAGCTCCAGCTGGGGATGTGCTGAGTTTGTGGTTTTTAACACCAAAGGAACCCAAAGAATGATTCACAAATTCTGGTGGGTTCCCGGCCTTTCCCCCTCCCCTGTCTCCAGCTCTGGCTCTCCATCCTTCTGGTTCTGAATGCAGCTCCTTCCTGTAGCAGTTTTGATTCTGCTCACAGCAAATATGCGAACAAGGCTAAAAACACACCCACTTTTTATAGATCCATGGAGTCACAGAACGTCCCGAGCTGGAAGGGACCCACAGGGATCATCCAGCCCAGCTCCTGGCCCCGCACAGACCCCCCAACCACCCCACCCCGGGCATTCCTGAGATCGGGCATCCTGGAGCTCCGGCAGCCTCGGGGCCGGGACCATTCCCTGGGGGAAGAAGCTTTTCCCAAAATCCAGCCCAAACTCCCTGACAGCCCCGTGCTGAGGCCTCCATCACCCGGGGCCTCGGTTTGAGCTGCCCTGATCCATCCCTGGCCTGTCCTAGACCATTCCAGAGCTGGGCTTCCACTTTCCATCCCCAGGAGAAGCACGGACTCCGTGTTCCACCATCTGGGGTGGGGCTTTTGGAATCGGTTCAGGCTTCGAGGGCAGCTTTGCTTTTACAAGCATTTTGCTTTTACAAACATTTTGCTTTAAAGAGGAACAACAGCCTCGGTTTGCATCACAATTTTCCTGAGCACTGATGTGGATCATTCCTTATTCCAATGAACACCCAGCCTGAGGGCTTTACTTACTGAAATAATCTTTTACTTAATGCCAAGCATAAATAATATTTTTCATATTCCCACCTGTATATAATTTGTATACTAATTTTCCAATAATGCAGACCTGGACTCACGCTTAAAGCTGTTAAAGGGGGGCTGCTGGCTTTAAATTTAGATCTTCTTTTTATAATTTGCTCTTAGACTTATTCATAATCATAATTCCACGTTGCTCACTCAGGTTCCCAGCAGCGCTCCTGGTTATTTTGCTGCACTTTCACAGCCACTTTATGATGGAGAGAGAGGCATTAAAATGGATGTTTCGTGTTATCCAAGGACTCCTTTTGGCAAACATTCCCTGTAAAGCTCCAGACTTTCTGCAGGGGTCTGTGTAGCAGCTCAAGACTGAGCCCTGCTCTGCACTGATTTTATTCTGTAAATCAAAATTTCCTCCTGTAGAGCATAATCATAGCTAATTTTATGAATTCATTTAAAGAACCACAATAGCCCACGTTCTGCCAGGCACTGTGGAGTTCCTGCTGTTCAGATTTTTAACTTGTCACATTTGCTTTATTTACTTTGTAACTGGTTAATGTTGAAAAACTGTTTGGTTTTTTCCCACTGAGTGAATGAAACTTTATTTTTTTCTCCTGAAACAAATGAAAAATTCACTCAAATCTTGCAAATTAAATATTTTTAAGCAAGTTTGGGAACATTTATCAAGTTGCTTTCAATTTTTTTACTCCTTTAAAAACATATGAATGAAATGTGAGACTTTGATTGCTCGTTTTTATTAAATTTTGTATTTAAAATGCATAACAGGAAATTTTCTAAAGTGTTTCAGCGCTTTCACTTTAGGATGTGTTTTGATGTGTTTCAACAGGTGTAGAGAACAGGGAAATAATTGATTAAAAAACATGTTTTCCTGCAAAATCAGGAGATTCAAGTAATTTACCCCTGTGATACAGAGTGGGGGTGGAAAATAAAGGACAGAACTTAGAAAAAAAATTCTAGCTGATGATTTCTTGATCCTTTTCTGCTTTGAATAACCCTTCTTAAGCTGGAAAAATTCCACTCGCAGGAAAACCAGAGGGACTGAATTTCATTGTGCCTTCAGAGGGAAAAATGCCAAAAAATCGTTTTCTATGCATTTGTTTCAGGAAAAACGAGGAAGTTTTAGGAGTTGAAACCTTTTCTTGTGAATCATATGATTTGTTTAGATAAACTATCCATGACAGCAACAATTTTAAAGAGTTAAATGCCTGAAAAATCTAGGAGCTCCGTGCAGGAGCCAGGGCAGGGAGCTGTGATTAGGGCGGAAAGGGTCTCTGGCAGTGGTGCTGCTCCTCATTCCAAACGAGCTTTGGTTTCTGCTCTGCTGCTGCAATAATTAACACCCCCAACTTGTCCATCTCCTCAGCTGTGCCTCACACTTCCAGCACGACTGCAAATCCACCCCAATAAAATGCTTATCACACCCTCGGCCTCCGGGAGTGTAAATAAAAGCCGATTCTCGGTGAGGCAAACGGATTAATCACAGTTAATTTGAGGATTTTTCCGTGCATAACCTCAGAATTCTTTCTTCCTGCTGTTCCCCCACCACCTCCTCCTCCCCGGGTGTTGCAGGATTGGTTTGCAGCTCTCTTGGAGCAGGAGGAAAGTGCAGCAAATGTTACCATAAATAATTTAAATTTAGGCCTGGGCCTCAACTCTTTTCATATTAATGATTCCTCCCTGTCACCAAATGCGCTTTGTTCTTAAATTTGGATTTATTTGGGAAAAACCTCATAAAACACTCAGCACCTTCTCTCTTCGCTTCATTAATTGTACAAATTGTTCTGGTTTGTTCACACAAGTTCATTTTTGGGCTTTTTTGTCAGTAAAATTCCTCAACTACTCATTCTACTTTTCCAGCAAATACCACTTTAGAGCTACCCACCAGCAAGGTATTGATCTTTGAACAGAAAAGGAACAAAGAACTGTTTTCTTATCAAGAACAGAAAAGAAAGGATAACTTAAGAAATGGTTTAGAAATCATCTAAAACTAGAGATGCTTTGGCAGAGAAAAAAATCAAGTTTTTGGGAGACTGTGCCATGCAAAGGAAGAAATTTTTGCATCCTTTTTCCCCTTCTAGATAGATTTTTGCTTTGAGAAATTTGCCTCAGTTTTGGCTATGAACTCAACAGGGAACTACAACCTTTGTTCATTTTGCTCATCTCATTGGAAGTGACCACTGAGCTTAATTACAACAGCAGAGTTTAATTGGTGAAGGCAGGGTGGGGACTCTCCCACAGCCGCGAAGTAGAAATAATTCCCATTGTCATTAGCAGATATTTGTGTTTAGGAGGAAGAAAAGAACTTTTGCCTTTGGAGTTTTCACCTCTGTTCCAAAAAGCTCCGGGCAGGAGGAAGGGGAGCAGAGAGAGGCAAAAGCAAAAGGTAAAGAAGGAGAAATGGGAAGGGAATGCTGAAGGCAAACTTGTTTAAATACACACTTCATCTCTCCAAAACCGGCTGCTTGGGGGAGTTCATTTTGCCACTCACAGAGATGCAGCTGCAAGCCCCAAAGGTCAGAGATTTTCTCCTCCAAAGAGGTATTTATGAGCTTTTAAGTGGTAGGGGAGAAAAATATTTTTATTAGAAGGAGGCTGCCAGGAGGGGAATTGATTCAGTGGCTCGGTGTGAGAAAGCAAACATGTCCCTCTCACCTTAAATCGGTGCATCAGCTCTGGAAAGTCCAATTATCTTGACAAAAATGGTTTAACAAATAACTGAACGATGGGGTTGGATGGGAGGAGGCGGGGGAGCGAGGTGGGGAAAGTTCTTGAGGAACTGGGCCTCAGGCAGCGCGTGATGAAAAACTCCGAGGTGGAGCAGGAGCCAGTCCGGGAGGACTTTGTACTGCTGGAGATTTATTTGGCAGCAGGATCCCTGTGTTTCACAGTTAATAATAAGATGTATTGTTACAGTTCCGGGCTTAGAATTGAATCCTAAACCATTTCTGCAGCGTGGCTGAAGGCGGATCTATACATTCTGAAAAAGAAACAGTTATTTTTTCCTTAAGCTTTATTGAAGTTATAGTATTGCCAATTTGTTCTTAAACTCCCTGCGCTGGGAGGGTGATTAATGGTCTGGGAACAAAAGGGGCTGTAAATATTGTCAGTGCTCAGAGCGCCTCTGCTTTTAGTTACAATTCTGCCTTGAAAGCTGGGCAGGCTCTTGTCTTAATCAGCCTGGTAATTAGAGTGCTGTTTAATGATGTCTGCTTAATGGAGTCTCCTGGAAGTGTTCTGGATGGATTGGGAAGCATCATAGGCAGGGCCAGCAGGTGGTTGTTGGGGTGTGGGGGGGATTGTGCTGCGCCAGGAGGGATGGGAGCACCCATGGGTGGCCACGGGGCTGTGCCCCGTCCTTCGCTGCCTCCGCTCCACCACCTCCTCTCCTGGGAGGGAGGGAGAGCTCCGTGCTCTGCTGCTGGGGCCAAACTGTGCGTTGGAGGGAGGGAAAGGACATTAAAGTGTCCTCCTCCTTTTTTTATCGATATATATATATATTTTGCAGAGTGGGTTGTGCCATAGAATGAGCCTTGGGAATGCTGAGATGGAGAAATATTGAGATGTTTGAGCTGTCTGGAACCAACCCGTGAAGCCAGGCCTGTGCTTCTCATCCAGCTCTGTCGAGTTTGCTTTCCTCTTGTGAAAAACGAGGTTCACTTTCCTGTGAGGATTTAAAAGTTTTAATAAAAAGACAATAAGAGATATGAACAATAAAGCAAAAGTTACAGCGCTGGGTACTCTTGGCTCCCAGCCAAGAGCACACTTTAGACCTGGGGTAGTCTCCTTTTTATACAGTTTTTGCTGTCTATTCTTTATGCATATTCAAACTTTTCCAGGAACAGTTCTGCATGGCCACTCCTTGGGTCCGCCTTTTTAGAGCACGCGCATTTCCTGGCCTCGCGGTTTTATTTCTTTTGATTTTTGGGCTTGGGTCCCTTAATTCTCCAGACAGTGGGGGTTGATAACAGCTTCGAGTTTCTTCATACTTCACACATAGTGCTGATAACAGGGTTCGGGCCTCTTTGTCCTTTATGAAGAGAACTGATAGTAGTCTTGGCCTCTTCGTCTTTTATGAAGAGAACGGATAATAGCTCTGGGCCTCTCTTGTTCTTCACACAGGGCGTTGATAAGAGTTTTGTGGGCCCCATCCTCTGTCCTCTTGGAGGTTATCTTACCCGTTCAGGTAGGTGAAACATACTTGCTGAACCCTTTGCTACAGCAAAAGCATTTCTAACACTATATAATATTCATCTTAACACTATATAATGTTCATCATAACACTTTATAATATTCATTATACTTGCGAAAAGCCAGCAATACAATATGCATTTATAACACTCTTGAGAATGTGCCTGAACCAAACCCCAGCTGGGCACGTTCAGCTGCAGGGCTTTCCAGTTCCTGGCGGGAATTCTGTTGTTGGAGCTGCTGCAGATGTGTGGTTTGTGCAGAGGTTCAGCTGGGCTCCCGTTCCAGGTGTTTCTGAGGATGGAGCTGCCATTTCAGAGCTGCAGATGCTTTGTGGGTTTGGGGGGTGAGGTGTGAGCACCAACATGTGCCTCTGTTCTTTTTTTGTGTCCCGTTGTCTGCTTGGATCAATGAACAAGAAGGATATAAAAATAATTATATATAAGAATAAGAATAATTATAGATAATAATAATTATATATAAGCAGGATATAAAAATAATTAAATAATAAGAAGAGTGAGGGAGAAAATCTGGACACGTTGCACCTAAGGCAACCTTTGCATGATCAGTAATTTCCCTGTCACACAAAGTAATTGTGTCCACGAAAATACTGTGATCAGTTTTAAAACTCAACTGGGTTTCCTGTCCCCACTAATTCTGCCAGGAAGTTGTTCCAGAACCTTCCTACTCTATTGGAAATCAATTTGTTCGTTGGTGTTTGATAAGCAGTGTAAGAACGTGGAAATGTTCCAATGGCCTCAAATAGCTATTCCAGGTTCTGTGCAACCGTAAAAGGCTTTAGGAAGTATAATTCCCTGGTTTTATTTCTAACATCTTATTTTCTTCATGGCTAAAAAGAGGTAAACTCTGATGCTCTTTGATACTTTCTATTGAAGCTCACGAAAAAAGCTGACTCCTGTTATGCAAAACAAAGTATACTCTAAAATCCAAAAGTTATTGCTAGAATTAAGGCCTTGCCTTCCTAATTATTCTTTTTATGTTAATATATTTTTCTGACTCTCTCCCCACCCTCCATGGACTTCATTACACAATCCCCCTGCAAGCCCATTTTATTGCTCCCCAGCCTCCTGTGCAATTCAAATGACTCCACCAGATTTTTGCCATCTATTAGAATAACAGAGGATTTCTACCGTGCTTTTTATTTCATTTTTTTTGTAGCATTGTGACTGTCAGCCTCCAAGTGCCTGAAAATGAGCATTTTGCATTTAAACCTGCCCCTAGAATAAATGCATAATATTAAACATTGTATGTTTATTCCTCAACATCAGCAGGACGTTAGTTAAGCTTCTAGGCTTAGATCTGCTTCATTCACATATAAATAAATCTCTTTCTTATGCTTTTAGCTTAAATTTTACTTCAGTAAAGTTTAAATCTCTGCCCAAATCCCCCCAAAATGTGAGAGCGTTGCACCAGTTGAGCGCAGAGTCAATGTGAGCCACCTGTAAATGATAAATGTGGTGCACCACAACTTCTTGAAAGGCTGAAACGCGTCCAGAAATGCTGATTGGAGAGAGAACACCTCAGAAAAGCGAGCGTGGGTGATGGGATTGATTTGCCTTTGCAGTGAAGATGCAATCCCTTCTCCTTTCAGTGTGAATATTGTATTTATAAAATGTTTCTAGAAGTCCACAGAGAGAATGTTGGGCTAATAGAGCCCCTGTCTTACCTGCACAATTTGAGTTTATTGTGTGCCATCATCTCTGCTCGATTTTCTCTTACTGCTCAGCAAACAGAGAGAAATTTCACTTTTTCTATGTCAAAGTTGCTCTTTGGAGAAAAGGCAGTGCAGAGGTTCAGAAAGGTTGTGTTTTTAGCATTCTATATTTAAAATATCTCCACAAAGTGATAATGGAAACAAGCTGCAAACCTTAGCGGGGAGAAAAAACCTGGTTTTCTTTTGGAAAAATACCTGCGAGATTTGCCTGAACCTTTCTGAAATGCGGGTTCATTTTATTGTCCTCGTGGTGGAAGTTCCAACCCTCAATATTCTCCTGAGGTTTCTCTGCATTTTCCACTGTCTGCCTGGCATAAGGAGTGCCTGACAAAATGAAATTTTTTCTGGTGGTGCATTTAAGATGCATCGTGGGCAAAGTCAGAAATCCACGCCCACCCTTTCATTCCCCTCAATTTCTGCACAGCGGCCTGGTGCTGTCACTGGTTGTGTTTCAAAGCACAGCCTGGGTGCCTCCCAGCACTTCTCTGCCATCCTCTCATCTCCTTCTTAGACTGACACTGAATTTTGAGAGTTCACCCTTTCATTCTTTGCCTCTCCCACTGAATTAAACAGAGATTTTGTACAATTTCACCTCTAAAAGAGAGCTGGAGTAAGGCAGAAGAGGTGCTGTAGGTTCAGTTGGAGGTTTCTAGGCAGTCTAGAAATATAGAATATTTCTATATTTATATAGAATATAGAATGTCTAGGTCTGATATTCGAGCGCTCCCAAGTGCTGATGGGGAATAAACTTGCCCTTAATAGGATTTATTAATTGCAATAATTGTAGAATATTTACAAAAGGAATAAGAAGAAAACTGCCCCCAAACATTGTTTTACATATTTTTTGCCCCCGCATTTAACAAAAATCTGTGTTTTGAAAGGCTCTCCTTTCCTATGGTAATGCTCCCTAGATTTCTTCATTCCATTAATAGCTCCTTGTGTATTTATAAAAGTAAAGAGAGCTGGTGGGAGGGCTGCTTTTGCACCTCAAAATAAGAGAAATTTCCCCTTCAGCCTGGATTTTCAGTGCAGCAGTACCAGCAGGCTTTGGCAGAGATAACTTTTAATATTTAATGTGTTACCTGTGCGCAGGATTTTCCTGTGAAGTACTTGAGGTTGTGTATGTGTTGTTTTAGTTAGATTTTGGTGTAAATGCCTTCTAAAAATCCTCTTGTCTTGCATTTTTCCAGGTTGTTTTCTCTGGGCTGTGCTAACATAAATAGCGAGAAAAAGCTGCTGTGGCAGAGAGAGACTTTTTATCACCTGCAAATAATCACTTCTGGGCCAGCAGAACAAATGGCTCTTTCTCTTTTTTTTAGGTCTGTGTGCCCGTGGAGAAAGCAGGATAATTTCACAGCCAGAAGTTACCTTTGGCCTGATTTCTAGGAGATGTTTTGCCATGATTTCCACTGACCAAAGAAACCCCTTGGTCCTCTGGGTGATGTCGCCCTGCTCTCTCAGCCTTTCTGATTGTTTTGCATGTTTTGGAGTCAGTTCTCACAGTTTCATGTAAATAACACCTGCCATTGTTGTAACTGCTTTCTTGTGTTATGAATTCCATTCCTATGATAGAAAAAGGTTGATGGACTCTTGGTCCAGCCAATATGAAGGAGAAGGTGTCAACCTTACCTTTCAATCAACTGTAGTAATAAGAAATCTATAAATACTGTAAAGCAGCAATAAAGATACTTCTTCTTTTTCTGTTCTTACAACTGCCTACGTGTGATCTTTCTGTGTCCACTAGCAACAGGGTGAGCCCACAGTCACTCTGCAAGATAGCAGGATGTGAGAGAAGGGTGGAGATTAAAGATATAGCCAGGACAAAGCTTGGGAAGAGAGGGAGAAGTGATTTGCTTGGAGCTGAGCAATAAATCTGCAGGGCAGCGCTGGGCCTCCCCTGGCGCTCACCGAGGCGCTGACCAAGCCCTGTCCCTGGTGTTCCCCCTCCGATCCTTGAGGAGCTCCCTGGAGCTCTGACACTGCTCAGGCTGGGCCACCAAACACCAGTCATGGAAAGGTGGCCGAGAGGCGTTTCTGAGCCCCAGTGATTAGCGGCTGTGCTAATTAGGAGTCGTTTGTGCCGGGAGCACGGAGCTGTGCGATCCTGAGCCGGACGCGCAACGCTCGGGGCTCAGCCAGCCTCCGAGATCTGAGCTGAGCAAATAACCAGGGGGGAGGCAGGGGGGTTCAATTAATGAAATCCCATCCATAACCCGCCCGCTGTGGGCTGGGGTTTACAGCAAATATTGATCCCTGCTTGGAGAACTCGGAGCAGGAGAGGAAAAGCCAAGGAGAGCTGACCCTTGACCCCCAGGAGTTTTCTGAACTCTTCTTCTCTGTGCATAGAGCAATAAAGGGAATGTTTGCCTTTGGAGAGGAAACAGGTGAGTTTCTTTTTAACCTCTAGAAGACATTTTAAGCTCAGGGATTTTTTTGGAAGCCGGGGGAGTACAACAAAAATCTAAAAGCTTTTGCAGTCAACTTGCTGAAACATCAAATTGCTGGTTCTCACTCCTGAAATGTGTGAACAAGGCAGGCTTTCAGCTGCAGGGAGAAATTATTCCTTACAGCTGAAATATCCAGAAGCCTCAGTTTATTGTATTTCTGAATGTTTGTGTGTGAAATAAATAAATGAAGCAGCTGCACAGTTATAACTTTGACTTAATCTGTGGACCCAAGGCAGAAGTTTCTGAACAGAAATGGCCTTTCCCAGGGGGAGGGAAAGGCACAGGAGATGATTTCTGTCTCTCATGGCAGAATTAGGTCCAGGTACATTTCCATCCCTCCTCCAGCTAAGGAATTTTAGCTTCCCATGGAGTTAGAAGACATTTTCATCCTTTTTGCATCCAGGCTTTCAGCTGAGCCAAGGTCAGATGTCCACACCCTAGGCCTTAATTATAAAATGAGTACATTCTCCTGAATTTTATTTAAGTGCTCAAATGAGGTTTTTTTCCTAAATATTATGATTCTGGCTGGAAATCCAATTTAATTATGTAGCAAAGAACCAGATCACTGAAGTGCTCAAATTCCAAGCAGGTTTAGAGGATCTTTTCCCCAAGTAAAGCAGCAAACCAAAGGTAAAGCAGTGCTTTGGGCACTCTCTATTGAAAGATATTCAGATAAATAGGGGTTAGTTTTTAATATCTGTCAAATGATTTCTCCCCCAGCTCTGAGTTCTCCTCTCTCCCACCTCAGGCCATGCCGTAGCCCCGTGCAGATAATGTTTTATCATAAAACACTGGCAGAGCCCTGAGCCAGGCTGGGCCTGCCTCTGCTGCTGCTGCTAAAGCTGCAGCAGGAATGCAGAATTAGCCTGCACAGCAATCCCTGCCTCCGGAACAACATTGCCTTGCTGGAAAACATGAAATAGAAAACTCATCCCTCTCTGTAGGCCAGCCTTCAGATAAATGGCATCCCAAAGTGTTTTACACGGGTGGGAGCTACGAATTCTGGACAAATTCTTGTAATGAAGTGTTTGGAAGTAGCACTGGGTTGGCATTCGGGTGGGAATCAAACTGAGTGGGAACCAAAGACTGGGAATCCAAAGCAATTCTTCCTCTCAGGCACGTCAGGCTGAGGCACCGGGCAGCAGAATTAACGCGTGTGTGCTGTTCCTTGGGGTGCGGGGTGAGGGTCTCCCTGGCTGTAAAGAGCTTCTGCTCTCTGAAGGTGTAACAAGAGAAAATCCTCGTTGCAGGGCAAGGACTCCAAAAGTCAGGGAGTTCTCGTTCTGGACTCCTGAGCCCATTTTTCAGGGTCAGTCACAGGTCAGATCAGTCCTCAGAGCTGCTTGGGAGCCTTTTCCTTGAGGAAATGCCGTTGTGGGGGGAAGAGATGCAGCAGAGGTCCCCCTTTTCAGTGCCAGAATAAATAGAGGGGAGTAAGGTGCAAGTGCAGGGTGGCGCCTGGGAGAAATAAGGGTAAATAGGTCAAAATCTGTACAGGTTTATTATTTACTGTGCTATTTAATGTCAGTCTTTGCTGCATGGAGTGACTTGGCTCAACAAAGAGATTTCCTGAGTGACAATTTGGGGTTCACGGCTGACATCCTCCTGACCTAGGAATGTGTGTGGGGTGGGGAAGAAGCAGCAAGTCTGAAATTTAAGAAAGAAAACCTGCTCTGAAATGCTGAAGCTGCTCACACGTGGATTTCAAGGAGCTGTAGTGGGCATGTCCTGATATCCTTCATTATCATCAACCTGATGAGACAAATTGGTCCTGAAATGAGGCTTTGAATGAAATAACAAACTCTCCTCCAGAAGATGTTTGTAGCCAGGCACTGCTCTGCAGGCCCCACTGTAAGATGCTCATAAAGTTCAGGCAGCAGCTTGTCAGAGGGAATTTCCCTCCCTGGCTGTTCCAGGTACAGGCTCATTGCTCCTGTATGGAAATATTTATTTCCTTCCTCTCCACTAATGCTTTTTTTGGGCTAAAGCTTGCCGAATGATAAGTGGAGCTCCAGTGTGTGAGTTTGGTGGGATGCTAATGCATAATTCAGCGTGACAGAGGAATGGGATGATGGATGCAGGGAGCTGGAGCTGCCAGACAGTTTGCTGTGCCTGCCACTGCCACACGCACAGAACAGATGTCCCCACACTAAGTGGGACAGCAAATCCTGGCAGGCGCTTGTGTTTCCTTGATCAGGACCCAGTAAGTTTGGAATAAAAGCTATAATGGAGTTCCTTCCCTCAATACCCACCATAATGTTTGCATTTTCTCCCCCTTCCTTGCCTTTCGATGACCAAGGATGTCATTTGGATGTGGGGACCAACCTGGCCTTGTGATCTCTGGGCCGGATTTTTGTTCCATAACACAACCCAAAAGGTCACCCGGACACCGAAGGCATTTCTCAGTCCCCTCAAGTGTCAGGGAGCTGCACCCAGTGAGGGAATTCACCTTGGAACAAGGAACACCCACCATCCTCTGCTTGCCCAGGCTGGTTGGGGTTGGAGGCACCTTAAAGCCCACCCAGCTCCCCCCAGCCATGGCAGGGACACCTCCCACTGCCCCAGGCTGCTCCCAGCCCCAATGTCCAGCCTGGCCTTGGTCTCCTCGGGCTGCTGGAGCAGATTTGTGCCGTGCTGCTCATCCCTCCGGGGCTGAGGAGGGCGATGCCCTCACATCCAGCTTCTGAGATTTTGCAGCCATCCCTGAAGTGAGGAACTGGACGCTGGAGGCTGCAAGAGAGAACAGTTATCAATGCCATTTTTAGCTCCTCCAGGTTTCCCTGGCGTTCCAGGGACAATCCCCCAGAATGGCAATTTCTCGACATCAAACGAATTCTTAGGAATTGTAAATAAAGAGTCTCTTAACATTTTTAAGTACCAGGAGAGACAGTCCCAGCCCTGTTTGGGAAATGTTTGCTTTATTAAAAGTTGCTGCTTTAGGGTGTCATCACTGGGGAAGAGGCTTTAAACATCCCTGAACTGAGAGCAGGAGCAGCAGCAGTTATCGATCCTTCACTAACGTGTTTTAATGGGTTTTGAAAGATATTGGTAGACTTCTAACTAAAATCCCTTCATATTTGCTAGGTTTTTATTGGACCATAATAATTTTTTGGTATATAATTCAGTGGAGAGTCTTTTTAACAGTTAGTTAAAAACTTCCCTGTACATCCAACTGAATTTATTTTTAAATATTTTTATCATGCAAACTTTCATTCTCTTTTCAACTTTATCTCCATGTAAAAAAAACCCCCATATTTTTAGTTGGTTTTTGTCTCTCTCAAGTGCAAGTTCCCATTTGTGGATTTTTATATCAATCAGTGGGATGATCAGGACTTTGTGTGTTCCTCATTATTGATTTGAGGTTACATTTTCCTTCAGACACCCCTGAAACTCTTTTATTTCCCTGCTGTATGTCTGTTGCCGTGATTGTTCTCCCAAATCACCGTTTTCAGAGTACACACTTCGCCAGTGTAATTTAAAAGACAGTATTATGTTCACTGCCTCAAGTATAAAGAACTTTACCTTAAAAACATTTCCAACTCAGTGATTGTTCAGATGGAGGGTCAGAGGAGCAGAATGTGATGAGCGCAAAAGAAAAAATTTCTGAATATTTGTGCCTTATTCTTCAGAAAGAAGCATCGACTTTCAGTTGTTGCTGCACAATAAATCACTTTGAAAGGAACCTTACTGAGGAAATTATGACCAGTCCCAACAGGGAAGAGCAGAGATTCTCTGTGTAAATATTTGTCTTGCTACTTATTCCTCCAGCTTATTTGCTGTGATTGATGGGTTCTGTTAATATGATTTCTGAGCATTTAATAGAGGAGATTTTGTGTGTCCTGCACTGAGTAGTCCCTAATCACATTTAATAGTGAGAGCACAGTGAAACTGTGTCAGCCCCAGCACAGCAAAACAGCCTTTTCTTCACCAAACTGCCGGCAAGGGGAAGGATTTTTTAAATTCTGTTTTTTACTTAAAGTGCAGCTGGAAGGAGAAGTAGAAATATATCATTTTAATGAAGCCAATACCCAATCTAACAAGGCAGAGTAATCTCGGCAGCACAATGATTGCCACGGAGAATGCTGGCTGTAAAGGGAATAAACATTTCACTGGGGCAAAGAGGGAGCTTTGCATGGCCTGGAATTGCCCCCGCTCATCCCAGGGGCAGCTGGAACGTTGGAGGTCAAGCTGCTCAGAGCACTCAGTGATTCCTCAAAAGCGTTTCCTGGAGCTCCTTGGTGTGGTTTGGAGAGAGCTTGGCTGGCTGGAACTGAGAATTCAGGGCTGGAGGCATCGGAGGAGTCAGCTGGAGTCTCTAAAATGAAATTTAATGGATGAAGTCAGCTTAGCTCAGAGCTGGAGCTCTCATTTTATAGGAAAAGGCTCTCTGGGAATCGCTGGTGTGGTGCCTCTGTTGCACTCAGGTTGCCGAGGATCCGGATTGCTGGCAGCGATCTGAAGGAATAAAGAGCAGCATTAAACCCAAATGAAATCAGGGATCTTGGAACACCCATAACCATCCTGAGGAACAGAGCAAGTTTAATGACGTTGCTTGTGTCTGAAAACAGCAGCGTTTGGACACTGCGTGAAGTGAGGCCACAAAACAAACCTGCTCCGTTGTGAAATTGATGCCCAAACCTGATCCCTTTTTCACCTCACACATTCAAGGTGACCCCGTCTGAGGGTTTTCCCTTGCTTTAATTAAGAGCTCTCCGTGCTCTGGTGTTGATTTGCATTTATCCCGAGGAAAGAGTGAGAAATAAACCTGGATTTTGCAGTAAATTTGTGTTTGTGCAGCCAGCCCTAGGGGCACGGGCAGGCTGAGGAGGCCATGTCAGGGTTATTTTGGTTTTAGGGCAGGGAGAGAAGCCAGGCCGTGTTCCCCGAGGGCCGGGACACGTCCCCTGCTGGCACCTCTGATTCTGGAGGTTGTGCTCTGCTGAGCCTTGGTGGGCAGAGCCACGGTGTGGAGGGGGAATGGACCCAAAAAAGTTCCTTTATCAATTAACTGCGTTCTGGCAGAATCATTCTTAAATCCTGTAAAATTTCACGGAGACTTGGATTACAGAAATGGAGTTATATATGAGGATTTAAAATTTCATTTGACAGCTTGATTATCACTTAGTATTCCCTGGGACTCCATTCAGCCATAAATTCATGATACATTCTCAGAACCAACCCCAGAAATTTGTTGCTATTCTTCCCTGCTGCTTCTATTCTGAAAGAGGTTAAATTTTAGGTGTTATGGCAGTTTGGGAGGGAAAAGAAAAGCAGATTATAAGTACCGTGCTAAAAGCAATAACATTTGATTTGCAATAAAGTATATTGTATGAAAGTTTCTGTATTATTGGATTCCAGCCCCAGATTAGTGACTATTCACCTCATCTCTGCCACCCGATAGGCGAAAATCATTGACAATTGAAGTATTTTGATTTGTGCTGTTTAGGCAGTCTGGGCAGGAATGCTTTGAGCACAGAGTGGTTGTGCTGCCTCATGCTGATGTCCTCAGGAAAAAATCTGCTCTGGGAGAGAGGGGACTGACCTTTCCTTTGGTTTAAAGGCTGGTTATGAACGTGCTTTTTGTAGATTTTCATGATTCTGTAGTATGGCTCAACTAATATCCTTTAAATCTGTCTGATGAGTAAATTTCATGAATTTAACACACATTCAGCAAGGCGAAAGCTGTATTTAATTCTGTGATTAATAGGTTCCAGTGATAGAAACCCTCACAGGCCTCTCAGTCGCAGCACTCAATCAGTGCATGTAAAATTTTGATTTTACATATTCACTGCTATTTGCAATATTTTTGCAGCATGTTTCAAACTCGTCAGGCACAAAAAGTGTGAAGTTTGCACAATGTTTTAAAATAATTGCATTACCCCGAGGTAAGAGGTCGTAGGACAGGCATCTCCAGAAGGAATTACTTCTGTCCTAAAGGAGCATGGACAAATCTCCCTCTAGAAATGGATTTTCCCTTTCCCCACTGACTGTAGAGCATCCTCCCTTTGCTCTGTGCCTCTCTTCAGTGCTCAGAGTGGCTGAATTAAGGAAAACAGTAAATCCTCACATGATATTTTTCTCTTGAGCAGAATTTTTTAGGATTTAATGCATTTTTATTGGGCTCTGCAGGCAGCTGAAAGTGGATTTTTAGAGCTCCACGCCTGTGCTCGTGGATGCCTCGGAACCACCTCTAACAACCTGCCCCAAAACAAAATTCACCACGTTGAAAGCAAAGCTTTGAGTGCAGGATGGGCATGAGATTTGTGCCCAGCTTGGCCAAACTGGTGGGAGGCACCAGCCCCTTCCCTGCCCACCAACCACAGAAATGCTTTAGAGATGCTTAAATTGAAAGATTTGGCACGTAGGCATTGGTGTGGATATTTAATTTTTAGATTCTTTAGCCTTGGCTCTTTCCTAAACAAGCCTAAACCCCAGGCGCAAGACTCTTTATTCTGTGTTTTGTTTATTCAATACACAGTTCTACTTTTGTGCATCAAAGAAATCCCTGGGATGCTGGGGATGCACCAGGTTTCAGCTTTAGAATGTGTTTAACTGTGTCTGAGCACCGAATTTGCATCCGTGATCAAGCAGGTGTGTTTCTCCCTGCACCTGTCACGCTGGGATTTCTGTGCTCAGGTACCTAAGGGAGCCCAAAGTACAGTAAAAATTTTTTAGACTTTGTGCCCAAACTGCTCTAAATCCAGTGAGCTCCAGCTCCTGGAATATAATAAAGTAAAATGAATGTTCTGGCTGCTCTCTCAGCTGCTGGCTCCAGCCAGCACATGGGCACATGCTGCACTGGAAATGGGACTCTCTTTTGGATCCTCTCCTGTCTTTAGCCTCAGTGACAGAAATATTACATTTTTCTGCTTTATGAGTCTCCCAAATGGGAGGTCTGTGTGTTTTCATTGGCTCTGTGACTTTTTTAGAGCTGAAATATCCTCTGCCAGCTCCTCTGGCTGCAGCAGCAGCCGCCCCCAGCTGAATCCTGAGCTGCTGCTGGTGACGCTGCCCAGCGCTGCCAGGCAGGGTCGGGCTCAGCTCCCAGGCACAGGGGCAGGGGCAGGACGGGGGGAACGGCCTCAGGCTGGGCAGCAGCTGGAATTTCTCCTGCCTCCCAGCAGCTGGAATGCTGATCCCATGCCATGAAGGGCTGTCGCCGCCTGCCACGCTGATTAATAAAGAACCAAGTGCACTGTTTGTAATTAGCTCATTGACGTCTGAACATAATTAGGAAAAATGATAAGGGTTGAAGTGCTGATTTAAAATAAACAAACAGAAAGCATTAAAAGAAAACTCAAACCACTTTATAGAGAAATATTCCTGAAGAAAAAGTATCATCCAGTGGGGCAGCAAGGTCAGTATGACATTATTTACCCTTCCCTTGCTGGCTGAGGTAATTGCAGCAATTGCTCAGCTCGTTTTCATACAAAAGCATGGAAAGTGCTTGAAATCAGTTTAATCGGCAAGAAACGACGTGTTCCTCATCGAGCAACAAAGCTTTTCAGGCAAGCAGCTTTTATTCCATCAAAACCCTGCAGAGCAAAGAAAGCATTTTGATGAGCTGCCAGATGGATGCAATGAAGAACTCATCATTGGCTCAGGTGTAAAAATAGAAGACATTTAAAGAAAAAAATCTCCAGGATGTGCTGGAAAATCACAGTCTCTGGATGAAGCACTGTTTTCAGGCCGGTGGGATCACACAGGGAACAAAGCCTTAATTTTGGATGGAATTAGAGAGCGTTTAAGGTTGGGACAGGAAAGTTGGCAACCGTGTCAGTGTTTAAGGAAGAAGCAGAGGATTGTTCTATCCTGATGTACCCATCCATTAAAAAAAGAAGGGAAGATGTTTCACTGGGATAAACTTGTAATCACTCGGTGATTTTTTTTTTAAGTCTTCCAAGTGGTTTCTTCTTCCCTGTTTTTGAGCAATTTCATTTAAAACATAATTACTACAAACAGAGATAACTGAAAGAACAGGTATTTCTCCTATTTTCATTGACCTTCTTTTAAATTAACACCATTTAATCTGTATTTTCCTGTTCAGATTTTCCTCTCTGAGAAGTTTAACTTAACAGAAAATGCTGCTTATTATTTATGAGGCCTCTTTCCTTTTGCTGACAGACAGCTGGGGAGAAGGTGCCATTTGTTATTGGCTTTGAAAGATGAAATATGAAACAAGTGCTGGTTCATCCTTGAGCTTCCCACCTGACCTCTGCTCAATCGTTAGATGTCAGCAAGTTAAAATAGATAATATAAAATAGATAATATAATTAGACAAATTTGTCAACCCAGCCTTGTTGACTAATGAAAGGACAAACTCTTCCTTCCACAAATCAAATCCTGAAGCCATAAAAAGCGCTGGAGGCCTTGGGAAGGGTTGTGTGGAAGAGGAATTTATTTTGGCTTTTCTGCTTAGGGGACAAGCAAAGTGACTTCAGCAGCAGCTCCTGGTGGGTATTTTAGGTCTGGTAGGGGAAAAATAGAGGAAAATAACAAATATTAGCTATGAATTTAAAAGAAGAGCATCTGATTGAAGCCCTGCATAAGGAATAATGAAGGTTCTGATGTTTGGTGGATCTTCAGGAAGCAGGGAGGGAAAACCAGTTTTAAAACCTGGAGTCTGGCCAGTTTTGGTATCCCCATGTCTTGGTGCACAGATGGTTGGAGCTGGGATTGTTGTTGAAGGTGCAAATTGTCTTGGAGATTGAAGTGCTCCTTGAAACATCCCCTTCGATGGGAAAAGGGCACTTTAAGCAAAATTATTTTGGGGGAAAGATGTGATTTTTCAAACAGCTGAGTCGGCGCTGGATGACTCTGGGGGCTTAAAGTGAATGTGACCTCCTGGGAAACCTGTAATGGAAACTTTTCCCTTTCCCACATAACCAGAGTATGAACGAGGCTGGAAGTGTCGGTTCCTCTGAGCTGAAGGAATAAAAAAGGCAATTGGGTAATTTAACTGGTTTCATATTTTTTTACTGGCTCAGGTCTTAAACCTTTTAAGTGAAACTGGAGCAGCTTGATGGCGTTGCAGGAAACCGAAATGGAGCTTGTCGAGCTGACTGGCTTGAGCATGAAATTGTGTTTCTGAAGGGTTCTAAACAAAACTTCAGACTGGTAGAAAATTCTCATATGAGTTAGCACAAAGCAAAAGCAAATGTTACCTATTTTAACACGTGGGTAGGGGATATTCTAGTTACTCCTCAGCGTTAAACCCCACTTTATAAAAGTGTGATTTCAGGAAAAGTGAGTAAGAAGAGGGCTAAAATTGCAGAGGGCTGCCAAAGGCAGGCTGTGTTTGCTGGGTGGTGATGTCTTTGTTTCAGATCAGTCCAAATTGAGAATCAGAGCAGGAGAACAAGGAAAATATCTTCCTCATTTTCATAATCATAGACTAGGATGCTTAAAGATGTTAAAGGTCATCCAGTTCCAGCTAACAGTCTTTTATAGACACAAAATTCAACCCCCAGTCGGTCTCTGCCCAGACAAATTCTGGTTTTCCATTTCCCAGCCTGGAAGGGCTGGACAAGGACTCGCTGCCCTTGGCAATATTCAGGGTCTCCTTTTCCATATTGGGGAACAACCTTGGTTTCCAGCGTATTAAACGCAAAGACTTTCCTGTAAACTTAGGCTTCTCTCCAAAGATTTAAACATTTTTCCTTGGCACTTCTGTGGTCCCCAGTTTCCATTTTAAGGAGCACCAGGGGCAGATGATGGAGTGAATTTGGTGATTATTTCATCATCCTGCTCAAAGCAAAGCCACTCCCACATGGGCTGATAACAAATGAGTGACACAAAACAGGGTCACTTTGGGTTTCAGTGAACCCAAATTACCGATTTTCACCTTTCCAAGAGCAAATGAGTGGGATCTCTGTGTACCTGACACATTAAAATAATAAAAATTTAAAAAAGAACATTCTGAAGTGGTATGAAAAATCTCCTCCCCAGCCCAAAGCTGTGCTCCTTTTACCTCGGAATGTTTTCAGAAGGGTTGAGTTCTGTTTGATATTGAGCCTCTGGATGAAATCTGGCTGCAGCAAAATCGGGAGCACAGCTTCAAATGCAGTGAATCCAAGCTCTCACAAAGAGCTGCTCCACTGCCAGAAAAGCCTCTCTCTGCCCTGACAAAGGGAAGGATGTTTGACAGTGAAAGATTTATTAATAAAGCCTTTGTTCATCTTTAACGCCACGCTCTGCCAGCACACTCCTAATTAACAAGCCACCAGTTTGGTTTTGCTGGCTCGAGCAGAAGAGAAAGGAAAAATAATTTCCCAATACTTTATGGAAGCTCAGGAGTGGTTTTAGCTTTTCCTGGTCTCAGTGTTTCTGGTAGGGTTTCCAGGCTGTCTTGATCCAAACTTTATTTTACATTTCCTCCCTGGAAGAAGGGCAGACACTGCCCCACTTTTCCCAGCTCAGCCACCAGAGATGGAGGCAGCGCTTCCTTCCTTCCTCCTCCTCCCTGTGCCCCACATTCCCTCCGAAATCCAGCATCCCACTCACCAGCTCGTCCAGCTGGTCCTGCACTCAATCTCTGTGGGTTTTATCTGAAATATTGCTGAGCTGAGCCACCCCGTGGAAGGGGAGCAGGCGGGAGATGCAGAGCCTCGCTGGGAGGGGGGATTGTTTTATGGAGAGAGGTGAGGAAAGAGGAAATGGGAGCAAGGCCTCTTTTCTCTGGCACTGGGAAGCTTCGTGGATGAGGAAGGGATGCCTCGGCCTTTCAGAGTCATTTCTCCTGTCCTTTAACCCATTTTCTGACCCTCCTCTGATGGGGAGTGTAAATCCCACCTCTAAACTTTGGGTGGGGAACATCCCCTCCACTTGGTTATGTTTTATCAGTAGAGGCAAATCATTACATTTTCATCTTGTTCTGAAGAATGTTTCCTACAAATCTCAATAGCACAGGTTTTACCCTCTCAAGAACAATAGCTTTTTTTTTCTTGCCTACACTTTTCTGTGTCTTTCTTTCATATCACTGCTGCCTTTGTCTCCTCTGGCACCCCGAGAGCAGCTGTGAGGCAGAGCCAGAGTTGGGTTGGTTCTGCTAACTTCAGCTTCAGTCTCTCCTGATGTGCTTGCTCTTATTTTAATGACAAATATTTCATTTTGGTGAAAAAAACTGTATCGATTTTTGCAGCCACTTATTTTGGGGGTTTTTCTCCACTTTTCCATGTGAGCTGCAACTGTGCAGGAGCAGATCTGAATGTGGGGCTGCCCAGGGAGGGTGTGGAGTCCCCATCCCTGCAGGTGTCCAGGGAACAACTGCACGTGGCACTCAGAGCTCTGGGCCGGGATGCAGAGAATTCTACGGACAAAAAATTGTTCATTTGTATGGTGGAGGCCAAATTCTTCAAGGTGCTTTCCAAACTTAGGCTGAAGGAAGTCACAACAGAAAAGAGCTTTTGAAGGAATAAGTCGTGAACCCAAATCCTGCAAGGAAAAGGGTTCAAAGCAGGGCTTGGAACAGGAAAGAACAAAGCCATGGATTAGTTGTAGCACAAATAAATAAGAGTGCAGAGGCTCAGAGGGACTGTGGCCAGCTCAGCTGATTACCGGAGCTCATCTAAACCCAAGAAAAAATAACAATTCCTCAGGCCTCAGACTCTGAGGCTGCTGCTTTGAAAGGCAAATCCCAGTGCTGTGGCAGAGGATTCCCAGGACTGGAGGTGCTTTGCTGCCCAAAACCCCGGTGATTGTCCCTTTCTGGGCTGTGTCCGTCAGCAGTGGGTTGATATTTATCAAATATTGGGTTCCTAGGGAGAGCTCAGGCCTGGAAAGCTTTGAACAGGAGGAGCAAAAGGTTGGATGCCCTGGAGTGAAGGTGGGCTGGGTCAGGGAGGAGAAGGTGCTGAGTTAAACACCAAAAGATGGCACTGCCAGTGAAAATTACATTTTGGGGTGAAAAAAGAACAGGAATCTTGATTTGTGTGTGTGACTGTCACCATCACAGCCCTGGGTTCTGGCAAACACCTGAATAATCCCACTGGTTTTGTTTCACCTCCGGAGCACCCACTGGCACCGTGGATCAGGAGCAGGCCACGCTGCCCTAAAGCACTTCCCTGGCAGCTGTTCCTGCTCTTTGCTCACAAAAAATTTCAGCTTTCTCACTCTCCTGCCAGATATGCAGTGATTCATTCAAAAAATCTGAATTATTCCCCCTTCCTCCCTGTGGAGCCAATTGTTTGCATCAATTTCAGGGCAAAAAGATGGAAAATGCTGGTTTTTATTTCTCTGCATCCAGGAGGAGGCTCAAACTCTCTCAGCCCTTTGAGGAGGCTCAGACATCCTGCTCTGCTTGAAATGTTTGGAGCCAATGTAGCATTTAAATCTTCCAGCCAATTAAGTGTAATTAGTGAATGAAAGGTAATACTTTTCTTCAACAGTGTGATGGGTAAATTTAAATTGGGGTTTAAATTAGAAGGTGACACCTACTAACTGTCAGTCAGTTAGGTGTTTATCTGGAGAGTGCTGGCATGAGAGAAAGAAAATATAGAATATATCTGTATAGCCCTTGTACTGATGGCTGAAGAGGTTTCTGCATTTTGTGCAGAGAGAGTAAATACACAGCACATGAATTAATGGAAAATGAAACAGCAGATTTGCTTCCTAGAAAGTGTCTGCTTCTCTTAATGGGTATTGATAAAAAAAATTCTATTTATTCTACTCTATTAACTACCAAAATTGAACTCTGAGGCTAATATTTAAAAAAAAAAAAAGAATTAACAGAATACTTGTTTTCTATTCACTTACGGGCTATTTTATCCATAATTGAATTTCTTGGCTCTGTCTGAGCCATTCCACCACAAAATACCCTCAATCTCTCACAGCTTTGGGCTCACAGGCCCATCCCTGGCTCAAGGTGCTCCTTCACTCCTTCCATGTCCTGCCCCAGAACATTCTGCAGATTTGCTCAGAAAGACCCGAACTTTTCTCTTGGTTAAAAAGCCACAGTTTTCCATGGAAATCCTCATTTTCTGCAGCATGGTGCAGGGAGTGATTTGTTGATGAAATACTTACTATTTCTATTTTATAAAATGTCACGCTTTGGCATTGATCAGATCCATCCCAGTTTTGACAGAGAGACAGCACCGGTATTGATTTTGCAATCAGAGCAGAATTACAAAACCTCTGGAGCATCCAGGAGCTGATCAGCAGGGGGGCTGCGGATCAGAATTAGCACAACAGTTTGTCTGAAGGTCCATGAATCACTGAAAGTGCCTGGGTGGCCTGAGATAGATCATGGGAGCTCCCAACACTGCTTAAAAATGACATTTAACAACTCATGGGGAAAGTCTGTGCTCGTCCATGGATAGCAATCACAATACTAATAATAATGATTTAATTACATTGCTGGTATATTAAATTTGAAATTACTTCAGTGTCATTTGGAATGTGCAATAATTGCCAATAGCAGGACAAACACTTGACTCTGTTCTGTTCTTTGCCAGAGATCAGAGATGATCTCTGCTCCTTCCAGGGAAAGAACTGAACTGTCCAAGGTGCCTCTGCACACTGAGTTTTCTAGAGATGAATATTTTTAAGCTGAAAATGTGAATGGAAATGCAGCTCATCCAGCTTTTTCAGTGGAAAATTCTGACTGAGGGTCAGGATTTTTTGAATGAAAGATTTTTAGATTGAGAGATTTCTCCTTTCCGCCCTCTCCTCAGAGAAGAATCTGCTTTTGCCTTGCTCAGGGGTGGGATTTGGAATAAAGCTGATCTCCACACTTAGATAATAAAAATCATATTGATAACTCCAAAGAGCCGAGAACTCTTCTAAATCCGGGACACAGCAGCCACTCCTGGTCCCCTTGAGCCCATGAACAGTATTTCCATGTTAATGACAAGCCCGTGTTCTGCAGGAATGTGTTTCCCACAGCAGGTATTTCAGTGTGTTACAAGTAGCTCAGTGGGGTGAGAAATGGGATAACTGGGAACGAAGCAGAGAGCAAGCACAGAGGAGTTCAGTGCTTTTGAACCAAATACCGTGAAATTGTCAGTCCTGGCAAGGATTTTGAGAATTGCAGAGCTTGTTCCACTCCTTGCTCTGCTCTCTTTGGTCATCGCAGGGAAAAGGAATGTTCTGCTCCGTGTTGCTGGTAATGATTCTGGATTATCCGAGCTTCTTTTCTTCAGAAATAACAAGGCTCTGACAAACGAGCTCGTTGGGTTTGTCAGTTCTGCAGAGATCAGGGAAATAGCATTTCCCGTCTCCCTTGTTTGCTCCTTCTACTGAAAATAATCCCACTGAGTGATTGAATTTGAAAACAATTTCAGCCAAATGGGGTTTCTGGATAGGAATGATTGAAAGGCGAAGTGTGAGGAAACAGGCAGGTTGGAAGGGTCGGCCAGGGCGTGCTCTGAGTGTGGGCAGGGGTGGAGCAGCCTGGGGACTCCTGCCCTTGGTGCTGCTGGAGATTCCTGGTTTTTCCTCTGCTGCCCCTCCAGTTCCTCTGGGAATGGTGCTGGGAGAGCCCAACCGCAGGCAGCAGCTCTGGGGCTTGAAACTCTCTCCCCCCTGGGCGCCCCCAACTCGTCAGGCCAGACCAGTCTTGGGGGGCTTCAGAGGGGAGATGTTTCAGAAACCAGGCGAGAGATCCACAGAGGCTCAGTTTCCTTATGTTTATTCTCAGGGATGGAGGAGGAAAAAGAGGAAGAACACTGGCGGAGCAGGGTTTTGTCTGGGGTTCGGTAGGTGTGGGTTCTTGGCCCCGGGCCAATGGGATACAGAAAGGAAGGAAGGGTCAGGCTAACACAGTTACAGCTTGTGGGGGTCTCTTGGGAGGATCATACCATTCCCCAGGGAAATGTAACAGGGGCTGATGCAGGAAAGCCCCTCCTAGAGCCATGTCCAGGAGTTGATGCTGGAACAAAAATCAGGAAGAGTTTTGGAGGTGGCTTTGGCCTCTGGAGCAGCTTCAGGAGGCACAGCTATGAAGTCTTGTGCAGCAAGTTTAGAAAACATCTTTTCTAGGATTGAATCGTGTTTTTCTTTTATATAAGTAATTCTAACTTGAAGAGAAAAGCCTTGGTGCCATATCTGTGTTCCACCTTTGTGTTCTGATGGGGTGGCTGCAGCAGCCTGGGCCTCGCCTTTGCAACTTCCACCTTTTTTTCCAAACTCCCTCTGTCAAAACAATTTAAGCTCTCCTGTGATAATCAGATAATTTATCTGCAAACTACGGCAAACTGTCAGCAATTGCTAAATGAATTTGTGAAACAGTTTTAAGGAACAAATGGATGAGAGAAAATCCCAACCTGATTATAGATATTGCAAAAGGAAGAAACCAAATTAAAGTCGTTGGATAAATTATTCATTGGGAATCACTTTCCCAGCACTGCAACCACCACCCCAGGGTTAAAGATTCTGTAAAACCTCCAAGGGGAGTTACAGCATCTTCCTTTGGTTGCTAATAAAAAAGTTTAAATGACCACAGGTGCCTTGGATGCCTCCTTGGAGCTATTCCAGCTCCAATTCAACGTGGCAAGGGCAGAGGAATTGAGGGTTTGGGATGGAGGAGAAGGATGGGTCTGGGAATCAGATCCTTGATTCTTCTGGCTCTTTGCCATGGGATTCACTGCTGAACTTGGGCAGATCTTCTTTTAAAAATCAGAGAGACTGCAAAATAAATAGAAAATATTACAAAAACTCTTGGAAAATACTTATCTGGGCTTCTTAAGGAGGTGTGAAAATACAGGAAATATTTATGGGCTCCTTGTCCTGAGCCAGTCCCTAAAAACTACCAGGGCAGGGGAGGGTGGAAGAAAAAATGAATTGTTTGTGCCTCCTCCTCCTGTTGTGCTGGAGCTTTCGGCTCAGCTTCAGCACATGGATCATTCTAACTCAGTTTGCAGTTTCAGGATTATGCATTTTATTGTTTTATTTCTTAAGGGAAATGCTTAAGCGACCTTCAGAATCAAGGCTGGAAAAGGCTGCTCAGAGTGGGGCCTGGATTCAAAGTTTCTAATTGGGAATTTCAGGCATATATTTCAAATTAATATGAAGGGAAATAATCTGAAGAATAATTTTTAATATGATAACTCATTTTAAAACATCCAGCTATAAACTCTGGTGCAATATGTTTGAAATTTCCTCCATTTGTTTATAGCATAAACTGCCTTTAACTCTTATTTCTTTCTTATTTTGGTCTCATCTAAACAAATAAAAGCAGCCAGAGGCTGGAGAAGAGATTAATAAATACTCACCTTTTGGAATTAGTCTCACCTGACAAGAAATCTAAGATGAATGTAACAATTACCCTTAAAAATTGATTTCTTTCTTTTTTCGGATCCTAAAAACAAACCCCTTTTAAAATCCACCTTTTGAAAAGCCACTGTGCAGTTTTTTCTGGAGAGCTGGCTGATGGTAAGAGTTGTCTTCTTTTAAAAGATGTGTGAATATAACAAGAATTCACATTGAGCTCTACCTTTCTTTAGTATCTCTGGATTGAGGATGATACTGAGGCACAAGAATTAAGCTGTCAAAGGAGCTGTGCCTTTCTTTTGCTGCTTTCATCTCCAGCTAGTGCAACAATTATCATCAAATAATGGATTAGCTGGACTTCTGTGGTGTTTTTAAATAAGTAGTCGAGCAAGGATTTTAAAGGTTTTAATTTTGTTGGGGAGATGAATTGATAATTTAACAAATGTGCTTCTGAATAATGGAGTTATGAGAGCAACGGGATTTTTTTTGGTTGGGTTTTTTGGTGTTTTTCTGAGTACTGCACTGATTCATCCAAACCCCAGCTTCTGCAGGACAGGACGGGGAACATTTCAGTGAGAGAGAGGCCTGCAGGGTTTGTGAAGGAACATCAACAACCCCCAGGGCAGTTTTGGAGCAGCGCAAGTCTGTCTGCTCTTGCCTCAGCTGAGTATCCCAAATGAATACTGTGAAAAAGTGAGGCATTTTCTCCCACGTTCAGTTCCATCTCTGCACCCCAGGGGACAGAATTCCCCCAGCTGGCTCCAGGGGCGCTTGCAGCAGGATATTCCTCCCTGGGATGTGTCCTGTTCCAGCAAGGACACCACGCTCACCTCTTCCTCCTCCAAGCCTGGCCTGTGGCTTGGAGAGAATTTCCCCCCATATTTTTTGTCTTCTAGGCAGTGTTTTGTCTTTTACCTTAAGCTGTTGGTGCTCTGTGTCTACTCCTAATTGCAGCAAAAGCTCCTGGTAATTTGTAATCAGATTCCTGTGGAAGTTGAGTTTAATTTCCCCCAATTTTAAAACCATCTACCTGGAAGATTATGGTTATAGAGGTTCCTTTGCTGTTTCCTTTTCCCCCCTGCCTGTGTGCAGTGTGCTTCCCATATTTCCATGCAGGAATTAAGTAATTTAAGGCATAGACGATGGGATGAGAGGTGTGTGACTTGCTGAGGTGGGCATTTTAAGCACAGGCCTCAATCAGGCTCTTGGGCCTTCACAGGCTGCAAGAAGTGGGCAAATTTCCCAACGAGCTGCTCTCAGCACCAGCCACACTCTCCCCCCACCCAGGAGAGAACAGACCAAACCACCCACACAAGTCAGATTTCCCTAATAAATGCAGAGTTGAGCTCATGAATATTTCATGGTGCCTCGCTTTCACCCCGAATATTGTCATGCTGAACGTCTGCATCATCAGAGCGTGCAGTCAACAATGGCAAACATATGTTCCTTGTAGTTCTCGGAACAATTTGCTGAAGTGAGAACACCTGGCGTGGTTGGAAACAGGCTGCAAAGGAATGATTTCCTTTTGTTATTTGCACTCCTGAAATTTAAAGTCGCGTCCCAGCTACAGTCATGTCTTCAACTGTGGGAAAATAAATTAAAGAAAAATGTTAAAGATTTATTGTTTAATTAATGAAAATATATTCCTTTCCACTTGTGGTGAAAATGCACTCAGAAATGAACACTCAGAAATGGGTTGCCCTCGGAAACGAAGACAAAAGCAATATCTTGCATTTGCAATATTTTGCAGCCTATCAGATCTTTTTAATTGCTCTTCGTATTGCCTAAATCTTGGGTGAGGCAATGGAAACTTGGGATATTGGGTAGAATTCTTTCCCTGTGAGGGTGGGGGGACTCTGGAATGGAATTCCCAGAGAAGCTGTGGCTGCCCCTGGATCCCTGGCAGTGCCCAAGGCCAGGCTGGACGGGGCTGGGAGCAGCCTGGGACAGTGGGAGGTGTCCCTGCCATGGCAGGGGTGGCACTGGATGGGCTTTAAGGTCCCTCCCAACCCAAAGCACTCCCTGATTCTGTGATCGTTGTTCTTAAAGTTAAGCCACGGAAGCTCTGAGGGAAATGCCTCCATGTATTTGCTCCAAAGGGTAACTAGAAAGGGTTGCTTTGCATGTTTTTGCTCTGATGAGTTGCATCCTTGGTTGAGAACATGGGAAAGCACAAAAGGGACTTGCTAAGACAGATTACATAAAATTAAACGGCCTTGCTGGAGATCCAGCTAAACTTGGCACAGCCCAGCACTGGAATCCTCTCCTGGTCGTCTCTTCAGTCAGGGCACCTTCTCTCTCAAGAGCTTAACAGAATGATGTTGGAGAAAAGGGTGAGGAGCTCTCTGTGAGGATCCATCCCACTCTTTCACCATCAGGCCAGTCCCGGTGCTAGCCCTGCCCTCGTGGCAGAACCCGGGCACTGCCAGCCTGGGCTCTGCTTGGGCACTCCCAAACCAGCTCATCATCACATGGACAATCCCCCCCGGCTTCCTTCCCCTGCCAAAGCCTCTCTGCTTCAGCTTCACAGGGCTTGTATTTGGTTGAGCCCTCTTTGTCCAGGAAACCTTTGGCGGGTGACTAACTCAGAGCAGAGGAATATTCCATAAAAAAATGGTGGGAGAAGTTATTTAATGTCCATTACGGAAACCAGCAGTGGTGTTATGGCTGCTGCTGGCCCCTCCTGAGGTACAATCCCATATAACAATGCATTTATCATGCTCTGTGCTGCCAGCAGCACTCTTGGCACCCCTTCCCAGCATTTCTGGCATCAGGCAGTGCCAGGAGGTCACGGGTGGTTAAACACCTTCCATGAACAGAGCCCCCTCCTTGGATAATGACAATAACACACTGATTTCAACGTGCAGCAAATTCAGCAAGGCTGATTAAACACAGCTTGCCAGCCTGGTCTCTGGTTTTACAACTGGGCAATGGTTTAGTGGTGCCAAATGGGTTTTGGTTTCCCTTGACGCAAAATGATGTGAAATCTGCTGCTAATTTTGTTAAGGAGGAAACTGCTCCACATAAAACACAGAGTGGTTTTCCTGCCTTGTAACCCCAGGAAAGTGTTTTCATGAGGTGAAAAATATATTGGGAGCTCGTGCTTAAAACCTCTCTTACCTTTTACTTGGTTCTGGCTTTGTTTTAGGGAGGAGAAAGAAGAAACTACAATACTTTGTTTTCATGGGTACACCATGATCAATAGATCTGTGGGATTATTCCTGTGGAAAAGAGACATGAACACAGAAAGATGGGCCTGTAAGGAATTCTTTTTTCTGTACATAATTACAAAGTTTAGCCTAAACTGCTCCTCTGGGTTCTCCAGATTCTCCTCTGTGTGTTTAGTGCTGATTCTGGGTTTGATTTGGATCCAAGAATAATTTTCTTGCAAAAATTCTTTGCCTTCCCCTTTTCCTCTTCATAGATGTCCTTGACTTGTAGGTATTGGTGTGGTAAATGAGGCAGTACATGTGTTTAATTCAGTAACTTATGGTTTAATTTATGCTTTTATCATACATTTATTAATTTACATTTTTATCAACACGGTCCCATGCAATGAAGGACGTTGCTACTGAAACTTCAGGTTCATAAGATTCTGAAATATCCTCAGCAAAGAGAATTAAAGTCTTCAGAAACCCATTGATAAAACCACAAGAAGCCCTGATTTTTTTCCCAAAGGGAAAACACCACAAGTTTCTGTTTCTGTCCTGCTCTCATCCACTCCTTGATTTATTCCACCATTTCCTTGCTGCTTCCAGCAGGAAGAGTCTGAAGGATTTTAGGTGTCTCAGTTCCAACCTGCACCTGGGCTTTGTTAAACTGGCGATTTGAATGGGAAATTTCATTTCCATTTTAATGCTGTTGGTAACAGTGACATTTAATTAAATTTTGCTTCACTGGATTTTTATTAAGGACAAGTTTTGCTCCTGAGTTTTGCTGAAGAAGCAGCAACATCAGAAAGGCTTCAAAGATGAACAGACAGACTAAAGGAAAAAACCAGATTCTGAAGAGTTCAATAAAATGATCAGATGGAGAAGATCAGTCAGGGAAGCAATTAATAATAATTACAGCATTATTTAATTATCAATTTCTATCAATGAATATCATCATCTGCCTCACAGCTTTAATTAAAACTTAATTTTGATGTTCTCTTCTGCAGTCTCACATGTAATTAACCAGCCGAGGGAAACTGCCATGATTTGCTTTATCTCATAAGGAGTTGCATTGTTTTCTGTTTGAATATTTGAACAGTATCTTTTAAAGAACTGGAACTTGTTAAATTCTTCTTTTCTCTTTTCTTCCTCTCAACGCCTCCCGCGGGGTGTGCAGAGGTGCTGGGTAAGCCTCAGAGGTCACCTGAGTGTGTGTTTGTGACATTTCACCCAAGTAAAAGCCAATTTTTTTTACTCTTTTCTGCACTTAATGCCCAGATCCCTCACCCTTTTCCCTGGTGCAGAGAAGGAGGGGACTGTGTTCAAGTGCAAACACTTTTATAATGAAACCGGCTCCTCGTTTTAATTCTGAGTGGGTGAAGTGTGAGACAATGAGATTCAAACAAGCCTTTGCTCTCTCATTGTTCCCGAAGTCTTGGGAGTGTTTATCATTTAAAAAAGAGAAACTTCAGGAGAGGAGCGATTCCCTTGCCAAAAATGACATTTCAGTGTTAAAAGGAACAGCAGCAAAGCTCTCTCTGGGAGGGTTTCACAATCTGTTTGATATAATGGAGGGTATTATTTTCTTTAGCTGGTGAAGAATGCAACAAGAAACGTTTTCAGAGTAGTAATGGCACCAAAATTCTTAGGAGATTATGGGGTGCTTTTTATCTTTTTTCTTTTAATTTTAATTTTTAGTTTTAATTTTTAATTTTAATTTTTTTAAATGAGCCCGGCTCTAGTGAAAAAATCTCACTAAAGATTTTAATAAATAGTTGAGGAAAAAACTTCATATACTCAATTTCTTTTCTTCTTTCTGTAGACAGTGGAGGAAAGAGGTTTCCTTGGATGAATCCCTGCAGGGGCTCTGGGCAGGGCACAGACAGTGCAAACCAGGTAGAGCTTGATGTGAGCCACAAGTGAGAATGACTGGAGGGTGAAAGAGCCCAAATAAACTCCTTTATTTCAGTGCAGAGATTGCTGTGAGTGCTGGATGCGGTGTTAGAACTCCATCAGAGCTCAAACCTTGGTGCCAGGGCTCCCGGGTCTGAGTGCTCTGAGGAAATAACTCCATTTCCTGCAGCGTGTGGAGGTGTTTGCACTCCGTGGCTGAAAACCCAGGCAATCCTCGAAATTACCCTGGGGAGGAGAGGGGAAGTGTGCTGCTTTGGAAAGGGCTGTCTGTCTCTCTTTTTTTAAAAAAAATTTAAGATATCTTCTGGCTTTATGTGGAATTTAGTGCTTATTTAAGTCACATTTTGCCACCCCTGTGTGTCCAAGGGACATTCTCCCAGCGTTAATGGCAGCAAGATTTTGGTTTTCAGCTCTAAAATTAATACCAGTGGAACCACTCGTGCCCTTAAATTGACACTTACATTTGCAGGACAGGGCTGTAAGGTCTGCACGGGTTCTGACCATGTAAACAAACATCCTTTTTCTTTACTGCTGACATAAAGCAGTGTTTCATTGCCTCCTAGCTCTCCTTCTGCCAGCACAGGAGAGCACTGTGGAAAGCTCAGCTGCTGTTTAGGAGAGGTTAAATAACACAGAGCAAAATATTAACTGAGGAGTGACTTCACCTGGGCAATAAAGAGCTGCCATTCTTCCCTTCCCAAAGCTGTTATTTGATGGTTCAGCAGTACAACAATGCCATTTTCTAGGTTTTCTTATTCAGTTTTGGGTTTTTAAGACTCTCATTTATACCCTTGCCAGCCATGAGGAAAAAAAGACTTTTATTCTTTACATTTTTGGTGATGTTCAGACAAGTGCCAGGGGAGAAATTCAGTGCACAAGCAGCTCGAGCAAGCACAGAGGGATGTAAATTTATTGTGTAACAGCAAAGGTCAGAATCCCCTTGTTTGTGGGCTGAAAAGGAAGAAAAGGTGAGTGAAGATTGCAGCAGCTGGAATAAAATATTCTTGGGGTTGGTTTTTATTTTTTAAGAATATACTTTGTACACGGATGGGATAATGACCCCTGAAATCTGCAGCAGCCCCATTTGGGGAGCAGCTTTTAGTGCCAGGACTTTTAGGATTTGGCAACACCCCTCAGTTTGAACGCTAACCAAAAGAGCATTTATCCTTTTTTTTCTATTAATCTCACAACTTTTGGGTTAGAAGCTGCAGCAGAGCTTTCCTCAGCACGGTTAGGTGGTGGCTGTGAGCGTCTGCATCCTCCCAGCCAGCCCCAGGAGGAGGATGTGCTCAGCTCCTGCAGCAGTGCTGGGAAGCAGAGGGGGAGCGGTGAGGAAAGCTGCCAGGTGGTTTGGCCGCTCTGAGAATTCCTGGGCACAACATTTCTCTGGCACTAGGCTCGGAAATCTGCTGGGGAAACCATCACTGGTGCAGCAGCGGTGGAGGGGAGACTGTGGGAGCTGTGGTGCCCAAATTGTGGTGGGGGTAGATGATGCAGAATAAAGGAAAACAGGAAAAAAACAATCAGAATAAAGGAAAACAGGACGGTGAGGCCCCCTTGAAATGCCAGCCCCAGCCTTACTTGTACAAATTGCAGGGAGGGTGAGCTCAAGGAGCTCCGAACCCTGGCATAACTGATTGCAGTCACTGAGAAGGGAGCAAAGAGAGAAGATAAGCAGGCCAGGTCCCTCCCAGCCCCTCAGAGGGCAGGCAGCTGCCAGGAATTTGTTGGATATCCAAGCTGGAGGCTCCCACCACAGCAGGCACAGATCCTGCTGCTCCAGGTCCCACCACGACCCTCCCTGCAGTCCCTTCAGCCGAGCTGCTCAGGCAGGCTCTGCCTGGGGAGCCCAAAGTGATGGATGTGCCTTACCCCGCAGTCCTGACTGAGTTATTTCTCTAATGAAAGAGCAGCAAACCCCAGGCTCGGAGCTCTAATGGCACAGGTGAATCACAGATCACTTCTGGGGATTGATGGATGTGAATTCAAGGCAGACGAGTAAAACCTTTGAGTGAAGCTGGAGGGGATCGTGTCGTGTTCAGTGACAGAGGTCACATCTGTCCCCAGAACAAGCTCTTCCTTCTCAGGGCGCCGAGTCTGGGGCACTGAGGCAGCTCGAGGAGCAAAGAACAGCCACGCGCTCAGGAGAGACAGAGACAGTGTGTTCAGAGATAAAATCTCTGCTTTCATGATGTACTTGTTGTTAATTTGAGGTTATAGAACCCCCGAATCCCAGACTCATTAGGGTTGGGAAAGACCTCCTATCAATTCTTTCTGTTTTGCTTTTTATCTGGTTCTTCTTACTCAGAGCTTGGATTAAAACGTGAGAGATGCTGTTCTTCTTCGGACTTAGATGTTTATTATTTCTTATTTATGTTACAGCTACACAGATTGTGCTCCTAAGTTAACAAGGTGGAAAATGGCCCCCAAAGTTCTTCTTCCAAGGCCTTTTCAAGCCCAAGCTATCCAATTATATAATGCCAACAAATTTATTTTTGCTTATAACCCAGTAATCTAATAACCTGAGTTTTGCATTGTGGGCTTCTACATCCAATAGCAAACAAACCCAAACTTGAGAAGAAGAAGAAGAAGAAGAAGTACTAACCACCACCCTAATTCCTCCATCTTGTTACCTGTAATATACATTGCTATATCCCAAAACCTAAAATTCTACATCTTTCACCCAGTGATCTAACACACTTCTATTAATCACACACCAACAATCTCCGTGCTATCACATCATTTGGGAAGCCTTTTCCAGGGCCTCAGGTCAAATGCAGTGTGCTTCTGAGGATCAGCCCCTGTCAGCTCCGAGAGATTAAAATTCTCAGAATCCAGGGTTCCAACAATCTCCCATCTTCTGTATATAAATTCTGGCCATCCGTGGCTGCTGGATTTCCCCTCGGGATGAGGTTGGGAGCAGAGGGTTCCTTGCAGAGCCTGGTTCTCTGCTCAGCTGGGTCCCTGCTTCTGACACAAAGAACTGTGGGGAAAGGAGCTGGGGAGCTTCACTGGGAATTCTGCCTTTCCCTAGAGAGGAAGCAGCCCCCTGTGGCACTGAGGGATGGATCGAGGGTGCTGCTCCTGGAGTTTCCCTTTCCATCTCCCTTCTCCATCCATCTCCCTTGACCCCACACGCGTGGCTTCAATGTGAATTCCTCTCTGAAAAAAATGGGAAAGGAGGTCAAGGAGGAAGTCAGAGGTGGGGGAATAGAGCTGAATTACTGCAAACACTAGAGGCTTCCTCAGAAGCAGTAAAAACACACAGAAATGATATTATTTTAACTTTCTCTGTAATAATGTGGCCTGTGCTTTCATTGCAAGGCTTTTAGGATAATGGCATTACCAGACTGAGGTAATATTTGAAATATTTATGGCACAGAGGTTGCCTGAATATGTTGCTTTTATGTAATTAAGGGGTCTGTTTGACGTGGATTAATGTTCATGGAAGTATCGTATATTGGATGTTCTGGTAAATATTTCCTTGCATTCTCCATGCTATTTTATGCAGTTTTTAATGAAACCATCAAAAATGTTTACAAATCTGCTCCTGAAATGGCAGCTTTTGATGTCTTTATTTTCTCATGAAGTATGGTTGGCCTTCATTAGAATTCAGGATTTTTAAGGCTCTGGGATATAATCCCTCTCTACAAATTTACACGGAGCTTAAAACTAATAAACAAAGCCTTTCACAGAGCTTTGTTTGGGTGGGTTTTTTCAGTTTTAATCGGAATATTTCTGCGGAGCACAGGGCACGTGCTGAGGTGGGGCTGCAGAACGAAAAGTGGATTCGACTGCGTGCTGCAGATGTGCAGAACAGTTTGAGGGAAATTGCAGAATAAACAATAAACATTTCACTGGCTGGGAGAGGTTTTATCCCTGACTTCCATGGAGGTGATTTGGGATCACTGCAAGGTTACAAAAGATGAGGGAGGTGGTTTGTAGGTCAAACCCAACACTGATATTTTCCACCTAAAGAGTAGTATTTTGATGTGTAGGGATTGAAAATGTTCATTCAACAGGAAATATTTGTTATCGTGTGATTTCTCTTTGAAAATTTGATTAATTCCATGAGAAACCGCTGTAATTATGAAATGGGAGGGCAAAACGCTTCATTTACAAGAAGTTAGAATGAAACCTTCCCCAAATATTCATTTGCCTGTCAAAATGATTTTCTGTGTTCAAAGAACTGAGAGACTTTGATTGTTCTAAGCCTGTGTTCTCTAAATATTTATCATTACCACTCGTACAATTTCCAGTGATTGCTCAGCCCATCATTTCCTCCAACAAAATCCTTTGGAATTCAGGATTGCCTTCGAGGGCACTTTGAAAAATACACCTGATCTCTGCATGAAATTTGCTTTTGCTCTTCACACTGAAGTCTTCGTCGGCAAAGCTGAAAGATCTGTCTCTGATTTTGGAGGGTGGAGAATTGGAGACCTTCCCTGACCACAGAGGGGGAAAAGAGGAGATTGGGATGAATTCCTGCCCAACTCCTCAGGTGCCTCAGCATCTGCAAGGCTGTGTTTAATCTGGGAATCTACACCGGGGTGCCTCCTGTTGGCATCAGCTTGGGTGTGTGAAAATCTGCTCTTCCCACAGGTGGGGAAGTGCTCAGCCCATTTCAACTGACGGAAAAAATTTTGGTTTAAAAATGATCAAAGCCAGGCAGAAAAAAGAAAATCTTTATATCCCTGAAACAGCTCTGGGGAGAGGGAGAGAATTTGGTGATGTTTGCAGACTACAACCAGTATATTATGAAAAAAATACTCAATTTATTTTTCTTTTTTTTTTTTCTGAAGTGAAAATGTTTTGAGATGGGATGCTTTGAGCATTCTGATTATTTTTGTGTATACCGTATTCATAAAATGTTTGGCTTCTGCAGATCTGCCTTTCCTCCTTCCCCTGCTGCAGACTCAGGAGCTCAAAATCAATATGACAGCAGCGTGGTAAAGGGGAGGTGGGGCCTCCGTGGTTTTATTTCCTGTTAGAAAGATCAGGTTCTGCGGATTAAGTGTGAATGTACCTCGAGGAAGGGAACAAAATCAATGGGAGATGGCTGCAGCTACTCCCAAACAGCAGAATGCAATCTGTTGGAGGGCTACAACAATTAATGTGTTGCTACTCCACCACTACCTAAAGGAGGGACAGCTCTGCTTGGTAGGAACTCTGCGTGTTCCCACTCCTCATTATTTACCAATGATTTGCAGAAAAATTTCTTTGGCTACCAAGAAATCGATGTCAGCAAACAAAATGCTGGCGAGTTGGGCGCTTCCTGCGGGGCTCGAGCACTGCTTGCTCTCCTGGGATGAACCCCAAGGTCCTTCACTCAGGCAAAGCCTCTCTGATCCCAGTGGTGTTTGCCTGAATGAAGATGTAATTAAGAACCTTGGGATCTGGGCCGTGAGATTCCGCTCACCACGCTGGAAGGACATTTACACAAGCACAGAATTCATAAAGAGACCATTTCACTACAATCAATTTTAGATAGGAAAGGCCTTTTGATAGGAAATTCAATTTTTATTCTTTTTTCAGGTAATAAAATGGCAAAACCACTGCAGTTATAATACAAATTAACTGAGATAACTTCCAGGCTACAAACTGATGTGCAGCTCTGCAAACAGAAGTAGAGGAAGGATATTTTTACATGGCAAGAGTTATCCATCTTTTAGGATATTGCTTGTTTGCACAGTAATATTGGGCACCTGAACAGGATGTGCATATAGATAACAGCAGAAATATTGTGGGATCAACCCCAAATCCAGGAAAGAAGGATGTCTAATGTAGTTAATATTATAGCACGATGTTTGTAAAAAGATAAATATAAAAAATGAATTGCCTGTGGCTGTTCTCCCCTTTTGGGAGGTGGGAAGGAGCTCGGTTTGGGGAGGTTTAGCTGAAGCTGGTGCAGAAAGGAAAGCTCTGTGCATCCTCTGCTGGCTGTGAGAGCAGCAAATGGGGCTGAAATGCAGCTGTGTGCTTGGTTCACTCTTTTTAATTATTTCTTTTCATGATCTTGATTACCCCGGACGAGGATGAGCACCTGCCCCCTTGGTTTATGGGGAAACTTCTCTAAGCCATGGGTTTCTTTCCTGTGTTGCTTTGCTGGCTTTATGCCCCTTCCACGTGGAGAATCCCTGCATAGTCACCTGAATGATTTTGACTATTTTATTCCTAATTTTTTTCTTGGATAACTTTTTTTTGACCCGCGTTGCCACACGACGCCCCGCTGCCTCTCTGAGGAACTGCTCACTTTGCCATCCAGCTGGCAAAGCTGTGAAGGAAACAGAGGAGTGTTGAGGGTTTCCAGAGTCAGACACACGATCTTCATAGAAGTAAGGTGAATGCTCCCTTTATTTACACTTTACAGCTCTCTTTTATCCACTTACAAAGTGTCCACGCACCCAAGTAAGCCCCGTGATTGGTTACACACACTGTTTCATGCACCCAGTGTCCCTGTCTCATAGGCCACCTCTGGGGCAGCACGCGTCCCCCCTGCTCCTGTGCTCGTGGCTTGCATGGTCAGCTCAGCTTCTGTTTAGGGCCCCTCTGTTTACATTCCTTCTCTCCTTCAAGGCCAGGATGTTTTCGCCAGGGCCCGTCGATGCCTAGTATGCAGGATTTTCCCAGCACTGCAGGAGCTCACTGTGCCCCTGTCGTACTGAGAATTTCCCACAGAGGAGGCCTTTCCTGCAGGGTGAGGGAGGGCTCAGAGCTGCAGCGGGGCAGAGCCCCCGAGCTCAAACCCGGGGCTTTGCCCTGTGGATCCCCTGCAGGGAGCACAGGGGATGGGAATGAGCTGGGAAGCCGAGGGAGAGAATGCTGCTCCCCTGAGCCAGCCCGCGGGCAGTCACCCTCCCCGCCGTGCTCGGACTGGTCACTCGCTGCCCCTCGGCCTGTTTATCATACAGCCAGAGCGGTTCTGATTGCCATCCCTGATAAAAGAGTTGCGATCATTGCTTTAATTGGGAGCGGCGATGAGAGCTTGGCTCAGCACCTTCCTGCTAGCTTCAAGTGAGTTACTTGAGCAGAATCTCTTTGCTGCCTTGCCTGTGCCGATTTAGTTCTGCTTTCAGAGAGCCCCAAATCGCTGCCTCCCCAAAGACACGGAGCGTCACCAAGGGGGTCATGGATTAGATCTCCCTCAGCTGAAATCGCTCCGTGCAGTTCTGCTCACGCTTATTTTCCAGAGCAGATTTGTGTCTGTCTGGGTAGTTTCAGCAGTGAATTGTTGATTACCAAAGCAATCAAGTGCAGACAGTGATTCTGTGATTCAGTGCTGTGGTATAAATACCGTGTATGAGTTTTCAGCTTCATTTATAACCCTGAACACCCCCTCAGCTGCCTGGCTGAGATCTGTTCTCTTGCCTCCAGTTCTCTGTTTATTGGCTCTTTGAGCTGAAACAGAAAAAACCCACACACAAAGGAGGTGTTTTGGGAGGGAGAGACTGATGGCTCTCTTTGAACAGAAATCTCTTCCTCCCTCCTCAGTTGATTTTATAAATTACTGCCCACCCCGAGCCAGGCTGTCTCTCACTCTCAGCCTCAGCAGCTCTCCTTTGGTAGCTCTCCTTTGCCTTCCCAATTTGTTTAGGCCAAGATTTAAGACGGACAGGCACTGGCACTCCCATAAATCCTGATCTCATCAGTGATGAGGTGCCTGGCAGAGCAGCCCTCCTCTGCTCCCATCTCCCTGCAGCCTCACTGGGCCTCCAAAGGGAAAAGGAGCATGGAATGCTCAGTCTCTACATGAAATCAAGGTTTGAGAAGGAAGTGTTCCCTGTGAGGCCTCGTTACAGGCATTTCCAGGCCTGAGTTACTGCCTCAGAGGGTGGAAAAATCATCTTTCCGATAACTTCCCCACACCAAAATGGATCATTTCAAAGCGGATCTGCCTTTCATGCCCCCCAAACAGCAGCAGGGTGAGACTTGCTAATTGGTACATGATGCAGTTTGTCACCTCCTTTTGTTAGGCTGTCGTTACTTCTCACCATCAACACGAAGCCATCCGAACGTTGTCTCCAATTAACTGATGAGAAATGACATCTGTGTAAACGTGCAGTGCAGAATTGTCCCCATCTATCTGAATACAGCATTTTTTTTCCCCTGGTAGGATTCTCTCCCAGACGAGCTAAATTTGAGGGACGGAACGGATGTTACAAAAATAAATAAAGCAGCAGCGCTGGTGCTCTCAGCGAGCAGATAGATGGGTCTGTGTTGCTTGGATTTCAGAAGGGGTGGGCAAGATAAATGCTGCCTATCCTCTCATCTGAAAAAATAATATGAGTGCACGGCAGAAAAGAGCTATGACAGCATAAAAACATCTGAAAGCAAAATGACACCTGGTGTTTTCTCAAACTGTTTTCAAAATGAGAAGGATCTCAAAAGTGTTTTTTCTCCATTCATGGTGAATGTGGGGGTGTATCCGTATTGATATGAAATTATTTGTAACTATTCATAACATGTTGATATAAAAATAGTGAGTAACTGTTCATTGTTGGTGGCTCTGATTAGTTTGGCCTAATGTTTACCCAGAGCCTGAACAGAAGCTGGATTTAGGGGTGGAATACTTTGAATGGATTTCAATCAAAGTACCTAAGAGAAAAAGGGGAACAGAAATAAGAGGCTGAAAAGGGGATGAGGAAATTCAATTTCCTTCCTCCAGCTCTTCCCAGGGGGACAATGAGTGCTCTTGGTCCAGGTTCCAAAGGAAAGAGGGGAAACCTCAGGTTTGAGGATGGATAGGACAAGGCAAAACCACGTCCACTTCCACCAGGGGAGGTTCAGGTTGGATATCAGGAAAAATTCCTTCTCTGAGGAGGGGTTAAACATTGGAACAGACACCCCAGGGAAGTGGTGGAGTCCCTGAAGGTCTCAAAAAATGAGTGGAAGTGACACTTTTCCTGGATTAAAATATGGGACCTGTCTGGCTCTGTGAGTGTGCAAAATCAGACCCTGACAAGAATTTAAACACAAATTTTTCTCCTGCTCACTTCCACCCTGTCTAAGCTCAAGTGAAAGCTCTGGAAAAAAATTTTTCTTCTGCCTCTTTTTATATTTCCAAATGAAACATCCTGAAGAGAAGTCACATTTATTTACAACTAAAATACCATCTGTGTGTGTGAACACGATTGCGGAGTCAGATGGATTTGGGGTTAAAACGTGACATTTCATTATCGAGAGGTAAAAGAGCAATTCACATTTGGAACTGGCAAATTCCAGCACAACTCACTATTTGATTTGATGCCATGTCCTGCAAGTCCAAAATGCGGGTTTCTCCGAAATCCAGTGCCATTTGGAGGAAAATTGTTGAGATGCTGCATTTAGGAAGCAGAACAAAACGTGGTTTATCTCCTCCCCACTGTGGCTGCTGATACACACGGGGAAATTTCCTGTCATTCCCTCATTCCCACTTTTGCCCCCTTTCCCAGTGCCTGCCTACCTGGCCACATAACTCAGTTTAGATTACCCAAACTCCTTTTGTCAAATCCAATTCCAGTTTGTTTTTTCCCCCCTTTTATTCCATTAAGAAAACCTGTGCTGCAGCTGGCCCAGTATTGCAGCTGGGCTGAATTGGTCAGAATCCTTCTCCTTGTTAGTCTGTTCCATGAGGAATGTCGCTGACATTTTTCCCAGCCTGGTTTCTTACAGACAGACACAACGCTGGGGTGACAAATAATTCCTTTGTGGGAAGATGAAAAGAAAAGTTGCTTCTGTATTTCACAGGTGTTCTTGATTCTGATTAGAACCAAAATTGCTCTGAAGTTGAGCGTTTCCTTTAATTTCTCTGGGTGAAAGTTTCTTGGTAGTTTTGATGAATTTTTGATGAATTTTTCAGCCATCATTTCTTCAGGTTCCTCAGACTTTATTCTTTATTTCCATTGCCATGGCCTGACTCGCTGCTGCCTCAGCTCTGTAACTCTTTTGTTCCCTGAACGTTTGGCCAAGAGATTCACCTTGCTCCATGCTGAGATTTGTCCCAGTTTAAGGCCATTTTTCCAACTGAAAAAAAGAAGGGTTCTTTTGTCAAGCTGCAGTATTTTTAGGTGCTTTCTCCTCCAGCTTAATATCCACTGAAGTCCTCTAAGATTCCTCCATCACTTCAGCCCGTGCCAGCTCGGATGGAGCACCAGGGCTTCTTCCAAAGCACTGAAAAATGTCTTTTCTCAATGAAAAACCCTCTGATACAGGTCAGCCACCCCAGAGCTCCACCAGAGAGCAAGCTGGGAGATAAAACCACTCTTAATAAGGTGGCTTTTTAATACATCATTCCTTGAATTCACTTTTGGGGGAAATGATTGCAATGGAAGCTGGAGGCACANTTAGAGGGGTCTCTGGGTTAATTTTCTGCCCTAAAAAAAAGCGGACAGATGACAAGCCAGACGTGTCCAACCAGATTTACATCTCATGCTGGAGATAAATGCCTTTTTTGATCTATTCCACACATGGCCAGACCTTCTTTCTTGAGCCTCATGTAACCCCGTTCTGGGGCAAGGCAGATTTATTGCTGATTTTTGGGTTGTTTTTTAACAGTGATGGTGAATTCTCTTGAGTTTTCCCAGATGATGTGGGAATGTTTGTCCAGATTTCTCAGATGTGGGAATTCATGGCATAAACTGGCAGAAACTGCAACCCATTCATTTGTAAATGAAAAAGTAACTTTTATTTTGAGGAAAAAGGGGAAGGAAGGGCGGGAAGGTTGGTGGCAGATGTGTTTATAATTGATTTTTTTTTAGAATATCAAAAATAATTAGTTTTAGACAAGTTTTTCCTTCTTTATCCCACTCATATTTCATTTTCAAGCACTATCCCTCGGATTTCTATGCTGCAGTTCATGGCAAGTCTGCTTTGCCCAACTTCAAAGAATACTATTTAAAGACACCAAGAACTGGAGAAGAAGATATTGTCTGGGAAAGGAATGGAAATAAAAGAACTCCCTCTGAGTTTCTTCCTTTTTGCTGGCACCACTCCTTGCTGATTCAAAAAATGACATTATTTAAGCCCTCTGTAGCCGTCTTCCAATATTTTTTTTGGAGAATTTCAGCTCTCAGGGGTTTTTCTCCTTTCCCTTTCTTTGCTGCTGTATTCTCCTGCTTCTCTGTGGGTCTGTGCCTGCCTTGGGAATCACTCCGAGCCTGCCACATCCTTTGCTTGGTATTTCAGCTCCAACTGGGCAGCAGAACCACCTCCTTCCAAAGGATTCCTGTGGTCCTTTGTTGGCAAGCGGCAGGAATTCCTGCACAAGATGGATTATGCACTTTATCTTTAGCAAGAGTTCTGATTTATCTCTGAGGGATGGCGAGCCCTTGATCTCTTCCTGTATCACACTTGTTTAATTAAGATCAGTATTCACACATCTAATGTTTAATATAGGCTCATAACCCTTGTCTGAATTTGGTCCCTGAAAGGTGATTTTAATGTTCCGTTTCCGGGTTTTCCTTCTAGGCTGGTATAGATTAATTGTGATTGAGGAAAAATCAGTATTTCCTCAATTTTTGTTTTATTTTTGTAAATTTAATAATAAAGAGCCACTCTAAACATAAAAAGTCTTCAGGGCTTGGCCTTGTGAGAAGTCACTGAAGTTCCCCTCTATGCCAAGTGAAGCTGAAATTTGGTCTGAACACCACCAAAATTGCCTCCTTTTGAAAGGACTGCTCAATCTCTGGGAGAGATTCAGTAATAAAGGAGCTCACACCAAACAGGGCTAAAATCCTCCACAGGTAAAAGCTGCATCTCTCAAAAATAAACTTCCCACTGAATTTACAGCTGAGAGGCTTCTTTCACTCAGGGTCAATCCTCTATTTTGCTGGGTTTGCACAAGAATAAAATAATGCAAATAAAATCCTGGCTCCTTTTCCTATCACCTTCCCCAGCTTTCCAGTGCCTCTATAAACTCCCACCTCTATTTTGCTCAGAATTGAATGGTTTCAGGAGTCTTTTACACCGTGCCTGGATAGTTGGGCAAGATTTCCCCTCCGAGCTGCAGCATCAGTGATGAAGCTGTAATTGGCTGTGATCTTCTGCTCCCAGGAATTGTGTCCACCTTAGCTGGAGCAGGGATAAAACTTCTCTGAAGGACTCAGACTTCAATTCAGCCCGTCTGGCTCAGAAATAGGGAGAAGTGGAGGAGGCAGAACATGCTCAGCAGGGGGAATATTGCCTATGAAGAGAAATTCTTAATATTTTCGGTTTGCATTCGCTTTAAAAATTCAAGTTCTGAAATATTCCTGGAAAGGGAAACTCTGCATTTTCATTGCCAGCTCAAATGGGTGAAAGTAAATCCCATCAATCTTTGATTCTCTTTAATAATTCATTAAATTTGGGGAATCAGCAGGTAATTGGTTCTTACAGAGAAGGCTCTGAGTGGTTTTTTTTTGGTATTCAAGAGTTCCCTGGACTTCTGCCTCTGCATTTAACAGTTGCTGCCTTTAAACAGGGACATTAAAAACTTCCACTTCCATACAAATGACCTTTTAAACAGCCCCATGATTGATTTGCAGGAGGTAAAATAACATCCCTTCACTTCCTGAGATTTAATTCACCTGCAGAGCCCTCTCAGAGGTTTTCTGAAGGGGTTTTGAACAAGGAATTCTCAGGATTATTTTGTATCAAATTACCATCCTTTCTAATGAAAGAGTAAATTAGAGGTGCTGGGTGGAGAACTCTTCATTTGGCTGTTCCTGGCTGACTTGGACTCTTGCTGGTCATTCCCATACCTGTCTTTGGGGCTGAAAGTGAGGGGAGGGTAAAGGGAGCAGAGAGAAATTAAATTAGATTTTTTTTTAATGCTCTAGTGACTTAGAAGCTTAAATTGCATTGAAAAATAATGGGATCAAGTGCTCCTGGAAACTAAAAATAGGTGCTTGGAGATACAAATCTCACTGGAATGACAATGAAGCTCCTAATTCTCTTTCGAAAATGGAATCCGCTCATTAAAACATCTGATAATTTTCTTCTGTTATTTCTTTACTTTGGTCTGCTCATGGCTAGTATTTATTATAGAATCACCACAGTTAAGAAGCCAAAGCAGTTGAACTGAACAATTTCAGGTCTTTAGGTTTACCAGAAGTGTGAGAAAAAAGCAGATGAAAGTAGATTCCCTGGCTTAGTTTTGGTGTCTGCCTTGTGCTTCCTTCTGGATCTTCATTGTAGAAGCAAAAATGGCAACATCAACTCAAGAAAACAGCAAAAAAGGGGAGGAAAAGAATTAGCACAGCATTAGAACCAAGAGGTTTAAAACACCCTGGATAAAGCTTGAAATAAATATAATTAAAATGGCCTTTTCCCCTTGAAAAATTATTTTTCAGTGAAGCACGACCTATTGAATTAATTCTATTAGAGAAGGGTCTTCATGATAAATCCTGTCTTACAGGTCACTGATTTAATCAGAAAAGAGCATCTTAATGCAAATGTGAATTTGTCATTTGGGTGAGGCCCGGAGCCCTTGAGTAGAACTCCCAAGCCAGGAGCCACCAGGACCCCCAAGTTCTTCATGGGACAGCCAAGATCTGGTGCCATGAAAATGAACAGCCTGTTTCTCTCCAAAGCAGTGCAGAGATCATCCTCCAGTCTGGTCCTACAGAACGAGATCTCCACACAAAGGGTTGGAAAGAGCGCCTGGATTTCACATCCACTCTTCCCCACAGCCTGAGCTCTGGAATTCCTGTGTTCACACCAGTGCCAGTTTCTGTTTCTGATGGAATTCCCAGCTCTGTGTGCTGCAGGACTGAAATTCTCCCAGAGGAGAACAACTCGCAGGCACAAAAGCTACAGAAAATTGCCAGCAACCAAACTGGAGGCAGAAATCAAAATCTGTGCTTGTGGGGTTGTGGAAGGAAAGTCACCTCTGAAAACCGATTGACCTCTGAGATTCACTCACAGGGCAGTCAGTAGAGCTGCAGAAACATCAATGTTTAATTCATAGTCACTTTAGATTTACAATGTAGCCCCAAACCACTCATAGCCTTACCAATTCCAATCCCTCTCTCCAGCCCTGAACTGAGAACCTGTAAATAGTTGCAAGCTCAGTCGGAAAAATTCAATGTCAAATGAGATAATACACAAACAGGTCTGAATCCATGTGCATATAGATTTTTCTGCAGCAGAGCTAAGGTAGTTTTGATCTTGGGAGGCCGTCTTCAGATAGGGGATGTTTTATAGGACTGGAGTGTGTCTCTGGTATCCAATTCTGCGGGCACAGGAGCAGATGACATTGAAATCAATGGATACACTCACCCAAGTAAAATCGCTTTGTTTGTGCTGCTGGCTGGATCATATCCCCAATTAATGAGCGTGGGTTCGGTGTTTAGTAAATGAAGATGGAACAGCAAATTGCTGTTGGTGCTGTTATGTCATGGAGCGGGGTAATTAGTGTTCAAATGTTCATTTTAGTGCCTCATTCAGCTGCTCCTCCGCGCGCTAACGAGAGCATTCCCCAAGCACAGACACCCATCCCTCCTTGCCTGCTGCCTGCAGCAGTGATGGACAGCCCCATCAGCTGCTGGAGGAGCTCTTATTTCACCTTCGTGTGCTAACAGAGTCCTCGCCAGTGAATCCTGACACAGGCAAAGCAGGAAACCTTCCTCAGCAGCAGCATTTCCTCAGCAGCCCTTCCTCAGCAGCATCTCCTGGTCTGTAAACAGAGCTGATGAACATCGACTCATCCGTGCCCACTTAAAGGATTAGTGTTGTACAGCCATCCCTTAATTAGCTCTCAATCTCATCACTGAGTTCCTTCCCACCTGAGTGTATCCAGTGCCTGCCCTCCTGCCGTGTGCGCTCCTGGGCCATCGGACACTCTCTGAGCAGCAGGGGCCTGGCAGGGAGGCTGAGGTGCCAAACCTGTGCCTCGCTGTGTGCAGCACAAGCCACAGAGCTGCTACACAGGCCTTGGGAATTACCGATGCTCCTCACATCCCCGCACCCCTCGTTTCATGGCCTTGTTCACAGATTCACAGATTCACAGATTCACAGAATGTCTGGGTTGGAAGAGACCTTCAAGATCATCGAGTCCAACTCGTGCCCTAACACCTCAACTAGATCATGGCACCGAGTGCCACATCCAGTCTTTTTTTAAACACATCCAGGGACAGTGATTCCACCACCTCCCCAGGCAGTCTGTTCCAATACTTTATTACCCTTTCTGTAAAAAACTTTTTCCTAATATCTAGCCTAAATTTCCCTTGACGCAGCTTGAGGCTGTGTCCTCTTGTTCTATCAGTTGCTGCCTGGTGAAAGAGGTCGACCCCCACCTGACTGCAGCCACCTTTCAGGAAGTTATAGAGAGCAATAAGGTCACCCCTGAGTCTCCTCTTCTCCAGGCTGAACAACCCCAGCTCCCTCAGTCGTTCCTCATAGGGCTTGTGTTCCAAGCCCTTCACCAGCTTCGTTGCCCTCCTCTGGACGCGCTCAAGCGTCTCGATGTCCTTCCTGAACTGAGGGGCCCAGAACTGGACGCAGTACTCGAGGTGCGGCCTCACCAGTGCCGAGTACAGGGGAAGAATGACCTCCCTGTTCCTGCTGGCCACACTATTCCTAATACAGGCCAGGATGCCGTTGGCCTTTTTGGCCACCTGGGCACACTGCTGGCTCATTTTCAGCCGGCTGTCAACCAGCACCCCCAGATCCCTTTCTGTCTGGGCACTGTCCAGCCACACTGTCCCCAGCCTATAACGCTGCAGGGGATTATTGTGGCCAAAATGCAGTACTCGGCACTTGGACTTATTAAATTTCATCTTGTTGTGGTGCTTTCGCTGCTCCCAGCGCGGTTATGAACCCTGAGCTCCGTCACTTTACAGGCTCAGGAGTCCCCACGCTCGTCCCACGCGGATCTGCTCTCACCTCCTTCTCCCACAGCTTCCCCGCTGCCACAAGCACCAAGCTCCTCTATCTCTGTGTGCAAACCCTCACGCCCAGGATCGATTTCTTGCCACAAGCAGTGAGGAAACGCAGAGGGACAATGTCCTGCCTGTGGTGGGCAGACGCTCTGCTGTCCCTGTGAGTGACAGGAGCCTGGTTTCGGGCTGTTTAGATGAACATGCTGAAATCAGCCTGTGCTGGGCTGGGCTTTCTCTCTCTGCACTCACACAGAAGCTTACCAGGCACGGGGTTTTAGCCTACGTGGAAAGAAGACTTTTTTCTTCTTATTTTCACTGTGGGTGAATATGGAGAGGATGTGGAGAGGGCGGGCGGTGGGATGAGGAGCTCCTCTCCCCATCGTGTGGCTGAGGTCATAAAGAGCTGTGCTAATGGGATGGGGGTGTCCTGCCCCTCTCAAATCTTCCCCACCGTTCTTCTAATTGTTCAAATATCACAGGATTTTGCCGGATTATTGCAATGTCAAATTCACAGTGGAAAGCATAAAAATGTCCAGTCTTACCAACAGACCTCTCAAATTATACAGGATTTCACCAAGTTAAATGGAGCTAATGTGACGGAAATAGTAAATTATAAACGTAAAATATCGTGTTTGAATTAACTGAAGTGCATTGGAATTGCAAAGGATCCCACTTGCAATGCACTTGGCAGTGCAGAGCATGGAGACTGTAAATAGCATGGAAGGAATACAAATGTATTTACCCAAATGCCACAAATCTTACAAGGCAAGTGTGGAATATGCTGGGTTTGCACAAGGATTGAAATTAATAGGCATGACCTTTCCCTGCCTTGCCTTTCATCCTCATAAATTCAGCATGTTTGCAGAACAGGCTCGGCGGGATTTGTTTGTGGGGTTTTTTATATCAAACACAACCAAACTTATGATCTTTTTTTTTTTCAGTCAAATAATCTCTTCAGTAACAAATGTTGTAACAAGCTGCATCTGAGTCGTGGCAATATTGGCTTGGCACCAAGATTTATGCACAAGCAAGCATCCAGCCTTGGATTAGCTTCTCCAGCAGATAGTCTGGATTTAAGTCTTGGGGTAGAGTGACTGGAGAGAAAAAAGAGGGAGAGATTTGTCCACTGGAATGGGTGGTGTTAATTATTTTGGATTCAGAATGCACCCAGCAAGGGATCCCTGGTGAGTCCCTTGGACAAACAGGCATGGGTGCAATGCTAAGGAATTCTGTGTTCCATCAGGCACTCCTTTAACCCAAGATTTTGAGATGCACCAGCTCCACCAAGGAGAATTATCTGCTCCTTTGGAGACCGTTTCCTCCCTCGTGGCAAGCAGCTGCCAAGCAATGTTCTGACTGTTGGTGATTTGCATCCTTTGTGATCTTTTCATGTTTTGGGTTATCCGTTTGTGCTTCTCGTCCTTTCAGGAGTAGCAGGGATCTCTGTGCCTGTGTTGTGAGCACTCCAGCTGGGCCACATGGGCTGGGGAGAACAGCTTCCATTCAAACCTTTTCCTATCACTAAACACGGCTTGTCTGACAGCACTAAAAGGGAAAATCAACAGAGCTGAGCTGAATTTCTAATTTTTTTTGTAGCTCTTCAAGTGCCTTGGGAGTTTTGTAAGCATTTGCTGTCCTAAGAAAAAAAGAACCCAAATAAACAATGCTGTTTCTTCCACCTCTGCCAGCAGAAATAAATCTGCAACCATGTTTTCCAGGTTTTCTCTCTCTAGGCACCAATTTCCTGCTGAAATGCCAGAATAAAATGCATCTCCTCCATCCAAATGATATTAAAATACTAAATTGCAGATTGTTTTTTAGAGCTTGGGATGTGATAGACAAAGTAAACCATCAGGAAATTCCTTCGAAAGGGACAGCAGCAGCTTGGAGCTGTGCGATGCCCTGTTCTGCCAGCTCTCTTCTTTGGGCAGCAGCCAGAGTGAGACCACACAAGAAAATATGAGAAGGACATCACTGGAGCCTTGAGGGAGCAGTTGAGGGAGATATCAGCTTTAAAAGCCACCAGAAACTCCTTGCTTCAGGGTTTAACTTAATTTTCTGATAAAGGAGTTGTGACCTTTTCAAATATTCTGAAATAAGTTCGGGTCTCACAGGGTCTGCTGTTGGTGGCACAAACCCCTCCCTGAGGATTCTGTTGTGCCTCAGGATTAAAATATTGCAGAGGTGTGACTTGGGCTGCTGGGAAATGCTTCAGAGGAAGAAACTTTCTTAAAAGCATCATTTCGTTGTATTAAGCCAAACCTCAGACATTTGGGAATGTCCAAGGTGTGCAGCGTCATTGGAGGATTGGTTTCCTTGGAAAATCACAGCTTTGGTGTAAATGTTGTGAAAATCTGATCTCCAGTAGCAGATTAAAGGACACTATCACATTTGTCTTCGAGCACAAACCAAAGAAAACATGGAGAGGATCTTATATTTAAGGAGGTTTGGTGTTTGCCTGCACCAAAAACCATGACTAAAACAACTGAGGGATAGGGGAAATAAATAGCGCCAGAAATCAGACATAAATTAATGTTGGAGCTTTGAACTCAGTGTGGAAAACCTCCTCTGACTCCAGCAGCAAATGAATCAAACCTTGGCCAAGGTGTCAGTGGCCAGAGGAGCCTTTCCTGACTCGTTATCCAGAATGACTTTATGAAACACTAAGAGGAAACTTAAAATATTTGCCATGCCGAGTGTGAACTCTGTAAAAATTACCCAGACTTTCATTAATTGCCCTATTTCCAAGCCAGTGTTGTAGCAGTTTTGTATTAATGACTGTGAGCAGTGGCCTTTCGTTGCCTAATTACCTGATTTTGAATACTCCTGGCAACTGCTTGGTCCCCAGGGGCTCCCGTGGGGAGGCAGAGAGGCCGGGAGCTGGGGTTAACCAGGGGCTGCAGGAACCTTCCAGCGCTCCATGAGAGCCTGACAGAGCTCCTGGCCCAGGAGAGTCTCTGGTGAGATGCTGATGCTAAACTGCAATCAAAGGCAGCAGAAATAAATGGTTTCTGAGCTCTCCCGAGCAGATCCAAAGGTAATGATGAATTATATGGGTGACATTTCTCTCTGTGCTGAGGTGGTTTTTATTCCCCTCAGATTATTTATTTTCTAAACCTGTGGCGTTGCTACAAAATTGCATCTTCTGTTTGAATACAATTATGAAGGGTGCCAAAAATAATTTTGCAAGACTTAGGGAACACCAGCATAAAAATGCCATTGCAATTTCACTTTGGTCCTTCTCCCTCCCACAGAAAAAAATGCCACAACTAACTGCAGACTCTGTGCTACCTTTTCCCAGGAGTTTGTCTTTTTCAGTACCTGGATTGAGATAATGTTTGAGTCTTGAGCCTTTGCAGCAAAGACATTAATTTTCCCTTGGAGTTCCTGCTGCATTGAAGTTCTCAACTGCAATAAGCATGAAACAGAGGAGAAAGCCAGACTGGAGCTCTGTGAGATGGGCTCTGCAAAAGGAAGGAAGAGTTGGACAAAGAGATTTGAAATCTCTGCAGAGGATTCAAAGCCCAGCCAGTGTGGAGATGAACATCAGCTCTCTGAGCAGTTTGCTTGTCTTTGGTGAAAATTGTCTGGCTGGGCAGCCAGCAGAGCTTCACTGCAAATCATTCCTGAGGCTGGCCTCCTCTTGGCGTGAATCACCTGCAATAAGAGGAGCTGGGCAGTGAACAGTGGATTTATCCTTTTTTTTTGGCCAGGCTATCATAAAAAAAAAAAATCCATCTTGGTGGTCTTCTAAGGTAGTCTTCGTTCATAGGATGGTTTTTCTAAGGTTGGTCTCTTTAATAAGGAGATTGAACTCAGAAAAGACTTAGGTCAGTTCTTTGAACCAGCAAGAGTTTTTCTTTGCCTGATCCATGGTTTAAAATGTACGATGAGATGTGGTTTGCTTGGGGTATTTTTTAATCTCAGCAGGCTTTAATTGCTCTCTCAATCCACCATTTCTAGGACGTGAGTGCTTGCACAGGAGAACGTGGAGTTGATTTAACTCTACATTCACTGGTTGAAGGCTTCAGCAGTAACAGACTGCTCCACACCCGCGTGTTTTAATTTACTCGTACCACTTAATCTTTATTGCATTTCCTGTAGAAGACTCTCCTTTACACCCTGCAGGAAAACAAACACTCCCTGAAAAACAAGGGGCTGTTTCTGCTCTCCCTGAAATCGGCAGGTGTGATGTGCTGCCCTTCCCAGCTCCAAGAAGCACTGCCATCAATCCGAAATCAAGACTCCCCACAGGGAGAAGCCTCTCCTGATTTATATTTCAGCCAGTGCTGGTACCTCTGGATTGCTGAAGTGACAACATATTTCACGTGTCCCACTCTGCTCCGACACAGCAGCAGATGGAATTGGCTTGGGTTCCTGTAACACAGTGGTGGGGTGAAAAGATCAGATCATTTCCTGAACAAAACTGGGGTGGGAGCAGAGGAGACTTGGAGGAATTTGTGCCTCACCTACCAGGAAGACACATCCACACCCTGTAACCCAGCAACACCTCAGCAGGGCAGTGTTCCCCAGGTACTGAAGAACAATTTCTGCTCTTACTCCAGATCTGGTTTTTATTTTGGGGGTGTCTCTCTGTGGTTCCATTGAAAGCTTCCTTTGGGATCTCCCACAGTCTGTGAGTTTAACCCTTTTCCTTTCTTTATGCAACTCCAACATTTCATTGGGTTCTCTGGACACCTTGCAGAGAGGCTCATGCTGCTGAGAAACACCCCAGGGAGCCCAAAGGATTTTACACCTTCACAACCATTTTTGGGGGATTTAACTTGTCTCAACACATGGCAGGTGGCCAAAAGGGTGCTATTAGTGCCTCAACTCTCAAAAAGTGCTTCAAGAGCTGGCTGCTGAAGCCATCTGTGCTGTTTTTGGGGAATATCGGTTGGAAAGGCCTCACGGGCTCAAGCAGGAGCGTGCACAGACAGATAAGGAGGAGACACACGTGGACGGAGAAGGAGAGGGAATGCACAAAGCTCCTTGCAACAACCGTGGTAAAATATTCACTCCCTGCTCTTTCTGCCCATTTCAAGCCTAATAATTATAATGAGGTCACAAGTGAAATGTGGGGGCTAAGGTCAGCCCTGATTATTCATTTCCAGGCCTTGCTGTGCTTCTCTTTCTGATTTTAGCAGCTTTTCCTTGCAGCCCTCAGAGAGCCAACCCCAGCTCTCTGCCAGCACAGACAGACTCCGGCTACTGCCACTAATTTGGGTTTGGACACGCCTGCGGACCTTCCCTCAGGAGTGAATAACAATGCTGCTTCCACACGAGCCAGGAGACAGCCTCAGGGCTCAGGAGCCCCCTCTACAAGCTAAGAGTAATGTAAATATTATCATAAAAAATGTAATATAAGTCCAGCCAGGGCTTGGCTTATTTATGACTGAATTCCTTCAAATTTATAAATGATGACCAGCTGAAGTGGGAGCTGCCTTCCCTCTCCAACCCGTTCCCCTCTGTACTGTGATACCTTGTGAGGATGTTTTAAGCATCCCTTTTATCAATTTATAAACTAAATATGATTTTTTTCTTTAACCTTGTGCTGTCCTAGTCCTGAGAAGAACTTTTTTGGTTACTTTGAAAATCAAATATGTTTTACAGGCAAAGAAAGGAGCAAGCCCAGATTCTTATGTAAGAGCAGCAGAAAACAACTGGTTTCTTGCCTGTATTGCCAGATTTGAAATTGTAGCCGGTGCTGTTTATTCCCTGAGTTATTCTGGTGATCTGGAGGTGAATCCCAAGGTGTCAATCAACCCAAGCCACCACACTTTAAGTGTCAGCATCACTGCCTTCCCCGCTTTGTCTGCAAAATTTCATCTGCTCTCACTGCTCTCATCTCAACTTCTTCCCAAGCAGAAAATGACACATTTTCCCTGCCTCTTTCCCCAGCCCATCCTTTCCCGGCTGCATTATCCACCCCTTGCTCTCAGGCTCTCCTGGAAGCGTGGTGGCTTTTTGGGAAAGGGCTGCTCCGGGAAATCTCTGAAAATGAACAGCAGCACCTCCCCGCATCGGAGAATCCTATTTGCTCTCCTGCCCTGAGCCCCACAGCGAGCCCACAGCTCCGGGGCTTGTTCTGCGACCTCTCTGAGATCTCCTGCCTGCTCAGGATTCCACAGCACCTCCACGGAACAGACACTTCCAGCTCCTGTTATTCCTGCGCTGCTGGGTTTGAGCTCGCATTGACAGCCCTGAGCTGCTGCAGATCTCTGGGCATCGCAGCCACTGAAAGGTGAAGGATTCATCATCTCCCATTTTTCCCCCTTTGCAGCAGCATTCCCAGCCTACTAATAATGGGTAAGGTGGGGGCAACTTGACAAGAAAATCAATTTGTCACCAAAAGTGAGACTGGTTGGGAGGGGAGGGAGATGTTTCTTCTAACCAGGGAAGTTCATTTAATCTTTAAAAGCTGGGAACTCTTGTCAGCAACTTTATTCAGGTCTTCCGATGGTATTTTTGTGTCTGGCTTCCTTGGCTCCTTGTTAAGAAATTGTCAGGAATTTATTCCAGAGGCTGACATCCTTTTTGGGGAATTTCACTCTTAAACTAAAGAACTTTTCCTCTGGTGCCTCCTCTGTGTGATGGCAACAATAAAAAATGGGTCCCAAAATGTTTACCTTGTTCATAGGAGCCATAATTCATATACACTTCCTTTTTAAAATTCATTAAGCAAAACAAACCTGATTGCAATAAATTTTCTGTATTTGGTGCTACCTGAAATGTTCCTTAAATCAAAACAGTTCCTGTGCCTTTGTTTTATATAAATAAATTAAAGTAAAATAAAGCCCCTGCGTGTGGAGAAGGAGCTGCTGGGTCAAGAACAGCTGTAGTGGCAAAGCAGCAGTGACAGGCAGCTTGGCTGGGAGTTCTCAGAATGTTCAGGGCATCAATCACTCTCTTCAGCACACAGCTGACAGGCCAGATTAGGAATTCTTTGCTGTTGTCTTCCCACATGGAAAAAAGGCCTTTAAAACTGAAAAGTGGAATTGCCAAACTGATAGGGAGGGTAATGAAGCATGGGGAACAAAAAAGAACTCGATTTTGGGAGGAAAATTCTGTTTGCTCTTCACAAGCGGCTGCAGCACGAACTCCGTGAGGAGTCAGCAAGGCCAGAGGAGGCCACCTTCAAACTGAAAGGGACGAGGTTTAGATGGGATTTTGGGAAGGGATTGTTCCCTGTGAGGGTGGGCAGGCCCTGGCACAGGGTGCCCAGAGCAGCTGGGGCTGCCCCTGGATCCCTGGCAGTGCCCAAGGCCAGGCTGGACGGAGCTGGGAGCCCCCTGGGATACTGGAAGGTCTCCCTGGGGTTGGAATGGGATGAGGTTTAAGGTCCCTTCCAACCCAACTCATTCCTTGGTTCTGTGACATCTGCACCGGGGTGGTTTGTGCTCAACACCTCCATCTACGAGGTCAGCTCAGGTCAGAGAGGAGCTGCCTGCAGGTGTAAAACAGACCCTGCACGAGAGAGAAGACAAAACTGAGCATCCTCTCCATTGTTAAAATATTTATGGAGCCAGCATTTACCGCTATCAGCTGCATGGAGATCTGTAAATATCAGACAGAGGCTGAGCAGAAATGAGGATAAATAACCAGCAGGACTCACTTGCAAATACAGATCTGTGTTGAACAAGCACAGTGGGAATTCAGGGTGAAAATGGGGCACGGCATTGCCAATCAGCTCACGTGTGTTACTGCTGCCTCAAGTCGCTGAAAGAGCTTCTCCTCTTTCCTCCCAGTTCATTTTAAAGAGTTTTTCTGACTTTTATGAGGCTCTCTCTATTAAGTGCCTCAACTCACTGAAAATTCTGCTTTCATGAACTTGAGCAGATCTGCCTGGACAGTACTGTTTTATCACGGATGACAAAATGAAATGGGTTAATTTAAATGTACACATTGGGTTGGATTCATTGTATCTGTCAGAAAAAGCAAAATTCAGAGTATTCTCACTATCATTTGTGCCTGGAGAGACCAGACAAACTGTAACAGCAAGAACCAAATACTCAGACTATTCCTTTTTCTCCTGGAGCTGCTTAACACAGTTGCAGAGTCTGAATCTTTATTACTTTTGAACAAAGCCAGTGTTTTATTTTGATTGCCGACTTGTCAGATTTTAATAGCATAATCTATGTAGCTGAAAGTATGAAACTGTTGAAATAGAGTCTTTTATCTGCTTTCACATTTAATTCCTATGAGTATTTTTGTAATAACTACAATCCAGGAGGCTTCTGAAATACATTTATGAGCAAGGCATTTCAGAGTCATGACTGCTCACTTCGAAAGGGCCTCAGAGACCTCTCAGAACCAAAATTTGTCATTTTCCTGTGGATTGTCCTTTTCCTTGGCACTGCAGCTCCTCAGGGAACCTCTCAGGCTCCAGCACATCCACGAAACCACGCTACGCCCCCTTCCCTCCTGGCTTTCAGCAGGGCCAGGGGTGCTCAGGAAAGCTGGAGATACCGTGGGCTGACAGTTGTGAAAGGTCACCAAGTTAAATCAGTCCCCGTGATTTCCAGAGCATCACAACGTATGGGGAGGAAATTAGCAGAGCTCCAAAGTGATCCAAGGGTGAAGCAGCCCAGACCCCAGGACGTGTCAGAGCAGTGACCAGCGGGAGGGCAGAGCTGTCACTGCTGCTCAGGGGAGCCGGATGGTGGCTGGCCAAAAAATGTGGTGTTTCCTGTGACAAACCCCCAGGGGCTTCACAGCCCTGCGGGGTGAGCTCACATCTGACCCATTAAAACCTGAGCTGCTCTGAGAAAAGTTTATCTGAGAGCTTCTCTCTGTTCCCAGCTCGGTGGGGACGGGAGGAACATCAAACACCCCCAGGTACCTCTGAGCTGCGAAGAATTAAACGCCTGTGGTGGTTCCCTCCTTGTGAACACTTTTGTGATGTTTCTTGCTCTGCTGGGACTCACTCTGTGGGTTTGATCCCTGCAAACTGCTTAAAACAGAAGGTTTGTGTCATGGTGAGGTTTTAACACGCTTGAAGCCATGAAAAAGTTAATTCAGACTCTAAGCAAGGTTCCAAATTTTTGTTCTGATGATTAGCATGTTTCTACCAATAATTAGTTAGGTTTTAAATGCAAAAAGGGGAAAGGATTCCAGAAAAAAAGGAATTTTCTATTGATGAAAAGGTTTGACGAACTGCAGACTTGGATGGATTTGGTGCTAAAACCACCAAGGCTGTGTGGTTGATCCCTGGATGGGCCATTCCCTTAAGGGCTGGGCTCGATCCTTGGGGTCCCTTCCAACTCAGAGTATTCTGTGATTCTGTGATTCTGCATTTGTCATCCTCCCCATGAATTTAAAGAAGGAGAAACCACCACACAAACATTGAAATAACCACGGAAAATGAGGATTAATCACTTCAACCAGGGATCATTCTCCAGACAGTCTTGAAGGTTCCCAGCTAATTTCATGTCCAGTCAACGTGTTCATCTGCCTGATGCTTTATTTGGTCCCTTTTTAAATTTTTTTGCTTAATAGCAATTCTCCCTCCCTTATCTCTGTCCCACGAGAAAATGAGAGCATTTTTATAACCTCTCAGCACTCTGGTTGCTCAGCTGAAGGTGCTGAGCTCTCCCAGCCTCCTCCTGTGTCCCTCCCCATCCATGTGAGCTCTGTCCAGCCTGGTTCTGGTTCTGCACAGGTGGATTCCCCTTTCCAGAGGAGATTCCCTCAGCGCTGCCTCCCAGACTTCCTGCTTCCAATATTGCTCCTTTCAGCTCCCTGCATGGAGATTAATGGGGAGTGCAGGAAACACTCAGGGCTTTGCTGCTGCCCGGGCCCTGGTGATGAATTGCAGAACATTCCCCCGTTCTGCTCCTGCCCCTGCACTGAAATGGAAGTCAGCCCCATTTTGGGGTTACTATCTAAATTATCTTTGCTCTTGACCCCGTTCTCACTGCCAGCAGGCCACTTTTACTCCTGTTCTCCTTTTATTTATATTGCTGAAAGGCCTTTTACTCCTAAATATCCTTTGGCAAAGCCGAACTCAGCGTGGTTTTGAGCAGGTTTCCACTCTCAGTGCTCTTTTTTCAGCCCATTAAGTTGGAGCTCTTCCCTTCCATTCCCCCAGGCCGGGCTGCACGTTCCGGGTGGATTTGACACCTCCGGATGAAGGCATTTAAACCCGGGCTGCTTTCTCCTCCTGAGCCTGTCATTCCAAGCTGATTACACCAACAGCTCCCTCTCCTCCCAGGCTGAGCTCCTTCAGATTAGAAAGTTTTACCTCTTTAGCTGTTTTTCTGTTTAATGATGCCGGTGAATGAGCAGCCTGGTTTCCCAGTGCCATCCCTCCAGCAATCAAAACCCACTGTACAGATCCAGCAATCCAAATCCTCTGCACGAGATCCTGGCCTCCTCTTCCCGCACGTGACAGCGCTGATGGCTCTGAACAGCAACGCAATTTCTGGCCGTGTTTTATTCTGACAAAGTAATTATCTAAATCACTGAGCACATCCAGCTTTCATTTAGGAGATTTCTCAGTATTCCCAATCCTGCCAAAACAGAGCCTTCCCTACCATCCTGCCTGACGCTGATTTTTCCTGTGGTTTCCGCCACCTACCTAAAATTATATTCTTGTGATATTCTTTTATCAGAATTTATGCACAGCCAATGGTCCCTCACCCGTTTTCTCTCTCACTGGAGAGAAATTGGGGAATCCTCCTGGTTTCTAGGGAACTGGAGGAGCTGGAAATGATATCGTCTATTCCCCAATTCTCTGTGTTCAGATCTTGTAGAAATCTAGTGGAAATACAGTAGAAGGAGGAAAATTTAGGAGGAATTTCTTCTTGGAAAGGGTGGTCAAGCATTGGAACTGGTCAGGGAGGTGATGGAGGTGTCCAAGGAAGGCCTGAGGGTGGCACTCAGTGCTCTGGGCTGGTGGGGATCAGTCACAGCTTGGACTCGATGGTCTGGGAGGGCTCTTCCCACTAAGTGATCCTGTGATTCCATGCCTGAATGGCAGATTATACACCATGGATCTACTGCAGTTTGTCCCCTCCCCATGGAGTAAAAGTTGCCGTGCAATTCCTTGGTCATTGCTGCTGTCAGCAGTTCACTTTTTGTGGCAAAAGAACAAAAATCAAACATCCCTGAATCCCCAGTTCCACCGAAGGGAACGAACCCCCACCATGTCCTTTCATACTCATCATTATCCTGATTTTCTCCGATGTGCATTTGATTCCTCCAAGTAAATATCCAAAGGTCAGGAAGCATTCTGGCTGGTGCCTGTGCATGTGCTGGGAGATGCTTTCCTGTCAAATGAAGCTGACATCTCGATGGGTAGCAGATGTCTGGTATCATAATGGTGCATATGGGATCATTCGTGTGCCAGCCCAAATCATCCCGGGTTGTAGGAGAGAGAGGAAAGAGACAGGAACAGCACAGGGAGGGGGAACACCCCCAGCAATCCCACTCTCTGAAGTGCATTATTTCAGCCAGAGATTCAGCCAGACTTGCAATCCAGAGGAAAAAACTCCATTGTTTGAGCTCAGCAGCTTCTGTTAGTCCTTTACTCTGCCAGGTTTTTGGCAGGCAGCCACAAGGGCTGGAACTCTACAAAGATAGAGGAATATAAAGCCCAACCAGAGGTACACTCCAAACCAGGGAGCCAAAGACATGGCCTTAGATCAGATATCCACGTGCTCCTGCAGGGTATCCTGCTGGAAATCCTGGATAAATGGCACAGCAAAGTCCCACCTTGGGCTGCGCCCTTGGAGCTCGTCACAGATTTAAGGAATTGTGAAGGGGCTTAAGAAAAGACAAGGAAGTTCTGCTAAAACGTGAAACAAAAGTGAATTCTTTGCAGCCAAGCAAATGAAAACCCACCTGGAGAGTTGGCATTTTGTTTAGGGTCATCTGTCTGAGAGGGAAATGCTGCAGAGCAGATGAGCAAACACAGGAATTTTCGGTGTGAGGATTTCCAGCCTTCACTCCTGCAATTCCCATCCAGCTCACCTCCAGTTCCTGCCCTGCCCTGCCCAGGGAATCACTCTGAAGGTGAGCTGATGAAATGCTCCTCAGAAAGGGCTGCAGGGAATCCCTCCAAGCAGCTCTGGGGCTGATCGGGATCTTTTTATCCCCAGTACGACTGAAGTTCCTCACTGCTGAATCTCGCTCTCCACTCCCAGCAGAGGAATCATTTGTTTGCCCATCCTAACCAGAAATTCTGCGTGTGCAGAGAAGGAAAGTCTCAGCCCTACTTGAGCAGAGGTATCAATCAATTTCTCTGCCTTGCCTTGCATTTTATCCCCATCAGCTGGGTTTTACTGCAGCCGTTGTGAAATCATAACCGAGCACACAAAGAGTGATCAGAAGGAAATGTCTCGTTCCCCATCTTTTCTGCGTTCTCCTGCGAGCAGGAAAACAAGCTCGGTGCTTCACAGAGTGCTGCAGGTTCCTGCCACGTGCTAAACCGCGAGCTGCAAACACAAGCTGCTCCTAAACAAGCACAAAAAGGAAAAAGCAGATGGTTTCTTTTAACGTCATGTGAAACTTCTCTTGAACACGAGCGTCTGTCTTCTCCTCTCCGGCTGGCAATTCCCACGTGGAAATGGTCTGATTTTATCATTTCAGGGCCTCATCACCCCCCCTCTGTCATAAAAAGGCACATTATCCCTAAAGAGAGAGGAACAAAGGACGCCAAGTGCTTCACAGTAGAGCTACTGAAAGTATTTTTTCCTCAGTTGTCAATTTGAAAATGTGGCCGGAGGAAATGGAAAGAGAAAAGAGCCAGGATGAGGATGTGAGAAAATAAATAACCATGACTGCAGAGGCACCAGTGGCAGAACTTCTGTGACTTCTGTGCGTCAGTGAGGAGAGCTCTCCCTGCCACCCTGTGCTCTGTTACCTCCTGTCTGCACATCAGGTGTGGAACTAAATCGAGTTTAAGAGGAAAAATCTCTGCTCCTCGTGTGTTTGGGCTGTGCTGACCCCAGAGAGCTGCATTTTCAGAGCTGGAATGAAAGACTGTGGTAGCACAAACAGCACCAGCTGTAGCAAGAGAGGGTTGCAAGAACACTAAATCAGGGTAGAACCATAAATTCCCGCTTTGGAAAAGAGTTTGTCCAGATCAAAATATTTGGAGGACTGAACATTCTTCCTAATTCTTTTAATTTGCCCGTGCCACTGGATTTTTCTGAGGGAGATGAGGCACAGAAGGCAGCACTGAACTGGTTGGCGTTTCTTCACAAATACCTGGTTGAAACCTAATCTAGAACAGCTGCTGACCCAGAGGTCAGGATGAAAGCTGCCCTCAGCTGCCTGCTCTGCCTTTTTGGATACCAAGACCACAAATAGCAGAAATTCCTGCCCGCCAGGCTGTTGGCTCTGCCAGCAAACACTTCTCCGGGTTTCTGACTGGAGCCGTTCCTTCGCGGGTTTAATTTTCCATTCTGTTTGTTCACACCCAATTCCTTTTGCACACCAAAACTGAACCATTACCAGGCAGCCTCTGGCTCATTTTAAAGCTTTCCTCGTGAGCTGTTAAAATCCAGGATTTGCCCTAATTTAAGGGGCAATGAACCACTCCTCTCTGTGAGCCATTTTGGGGAGTTTCAACCTCTTCTTACACTTTGTCCTCTGGATGTTTCATCTACACTGTTTAAAAGCCATTTTAAAAAAGAAATGGCATTAGTATAATAACATCACTTCCTAATCAAATATTAATGCTTTTCCAAATGTTTATTATGTTGTTAAATTAAATTATTTCCATGCATGAGCAGAACAGAGGACTCCCGTTCTGCAAAGAAAATGGCATTAAATCAACTATTTGGCCATTTAACAACAGTTTCTCTGTTCTCTCTTCCCTTTGAATTTGCTAAAAGTGAAAGAAAGATCACAGGGAAAAAAAAAAAAAGTAAGAGAAATAGAGAAATGGAGTCACAATTCCATGATTCTCTGTTCCTGAGATTCATTTATCAGAGTTCAGAACACAAACTGTACCTTATGGTGGTGCTTATCTTACTTTACCAACATTTTACCTCTCCTGTTCTGTTCCCATGCAGTAAATAACTCTAAAGAAATGACACAGAAGACTTGGGTGAGCGGGGTGGGATTGAATTCTCTTTAAATATTACTTTTTCTGTGAAGACCAACCAAGATTCATGACTTTTTAGTGAAAATGTTTGGAAAACTTTTAATACAATATCTTTGCAGACAGAAATGTGGACTCAGTGAGAGGACATTGATCATTCAGTTGATCAGTTAATGAATTGATCCCTCAGCAGGGCATGGAAGGGCCTTTTCCGTAGTGCAGCTGTGATGAATGTGCCAATCCAGGGATTTTTGTGCCAAGAATAATGAATATTTTATCATCAAATAAATAAAATTTAAAGAAACCCGTAAGTCATGATGCCATTAAGATCCTTATGGCACCAAAACCTGCTTTGCAAAGACCTGACATTAGAATTCTTTTCTTTTTTAAAGGAGCTTTGTTTTAAATTCTGATTTCCACACATGAAATTTATCATTAAAATCAGGAGGGGCGGGCAGGAAAGCCCAATAAAATATTAATCTAAAATATTAATACAGAAAAAAAATTAAAATACACTAAATAATAAATACTAATAATACTAAATAATTAAAAAACCATTATAATACTGATTTGAAAACACTGAAATCCCACGCATTGGAGGTATTTAAACACAGTGTAATGCAGACAAGCCACACAATCATTTCCCAGGGGCAGTGCTAATTAAAAACCCAAGAGCTACCCCTGGCTCGAAGAGCCTCCCCGGTTTCACACCAGCGCTCCCATGGCTGGGATTTGCTCGTTGTCAGAACACATCTCCATAAATCCCTCCCCTGTATGGGGTAAATCCATCAGCTCTGGATAATCCCCTCCTGCAGGCGCGAGGCTTTGTGACAAACGCGGCTCCTCGGCGCTGCCTCTCCAAACGGGTGATTCAAACGCTGATCCCTCGCTGGCTGCAGCGCCAGGCCATGGGGTTTGGATATTTTTTGAGGGTTTTCTCTGCTTTATGACTCTGCCACGAGTTGTTTGGAGCTGTCTTTATACAGAGAATCTCAAAGAAGTTTGAGCACCAGTTACAACGCAGATGAGATCGTGGGACTGAGGGCAGGTCTCTGAAAATCCTTTTGTTCTATATAAAACAACTCTGAAAATAATAAACAGGGACGGAGAGAGCAGAAGCCAGAGGATGAGTAAGACGGCAAAGGAAAAAAACAACTTGAGTTTATTTCTATCTCTCACTATTTGTATTTTCTTCCATTTGGGAGACTGATTGCTCTGAAAATTCAATCCAGTTACCAGCTGCTTCGTCAAAATTGTCTTCAAAACTACGAAAGTTCAGGCAGAGATGTTAAGATAAAGTTGTTTGGAACTTATTATTCCCCGTGCCTGCAGCACAAAGCGCTGCCCATGGCACCGACAATAATCCAGGAGAATCCTGGTTAAATGGAAGTGCCAGCACTGACAATAAACCAGGAGAATCCTGGTTAAATGGAAGTGCCAGCACTGACAATAAACCAGGAGAATCCTGGTTAAATGGAAGTGCCAGCACTGACAATAAACCAGGAGAATCCTGGTTAAACGGAGAGCAGGAAGTGCCAGCACTGATGATAATTCAGGAGAATCCTGGTTAACTGGAAGTGCCAGCAGGAGATTGAAGCGCTGGCGAAAGCAGCTGAATTTAAAGATTTTAGATTTCCTTTTTCCACGAAGCGCTGTGTGCGTCAGAGGATCGTGGGACGATTTGGAAGGGAATTTAGGATCATCGAGTTCCATCTTCCAGGGACACCTCCCACTGTCCCAGGCTGCTCCCAGCCCCATCCAGCCTGGCCTGGGACACTGCCAGGGATCCAGGGGCAGCCCCAGCTGCTCTGGGCACCCTGTGCCAGGGCCTGCCCACTGTCCCAGGGAAGGATTTCTCCCCCAAACCCCGTCTAGCCCTGTCCCCTGGCAGGGGGAGCCATCCCCCCTGTCCTGGCCCTTCCTCTCTCAGCGCATTCCCAGCTCCAGGCGTGCCTTTCCCAGGATTTTGCTGCCCCAGGTTGCGGCAGCTCCTGGATGGAGAGTGCCCCATTCCCACATTCCCAAAGAGCCAGCAGATATCTGAATTATGGATCAGGATCAACTCCCAGCTGGCCAGGATGGGAACCCCTTTGGAAGGGTAAATATGGAAACAAAGGCTGGTATTTTTCAAGGGAGTCACTCGAAATGAAAAGCTGATTTCAGCCTGGGAGGAAAACTGTATTTTAATCAAGTGTGACAGATCCAGAGCAATAAATGAGCATTTGAGGTGAGGGGTATTTATTTCCCTGCTGCAGGTTTATAAGGGATAAGTTAAACTGCCCAGTGCAAAATAAAATTCAGCTGCAGCTTTGATCCAGATCTCAACAAGTCTCAGCAGAAAAACCTGAATAAACCTGAAATAATACAAGTGAAAATATTATTTTAGTAGAACAAACCGTGCTGCTAGAAAGCTTTGGAAGGGTTTTTTTAATATTAAGCCATTTTGCTGTTAAAGCAGAGCTTGGTTTACTCCAACATAATTAAATAAAAACTTCACTAAGAGTCATAAGGAGCTGGGAGTTTTCTGGGGTGGCATTTTGCTCTGCAGCTGTCCTGCAGAGAGTGCTCAGCACTCCAGTGCTGAAATGACATCTCAGAAATGATTTGATGAAGGTCTTTATTGCTGCAATAAAAATCTGGTGCTCCCTTTTGTTCAGAGCACATTTTCATCTTCAGTAAATGCACTTGGTTTTGTCCTGGTGAGTGGCAACAGTGTTTATGGCTGATGAGACTTTTTTTCCTCCCCCCATTTTCAAAGTGTTGAGCTCAATTTCCGATATTATTGTTGCTAACATTGATTTCAAAAAGAAGAAAACGAAATGAAGTGAGTTCAGGTGGATGTTTCCTCACCAATTCAACGTCCTGAATCAAGCCTTGTGTATAATTTTTAGATGTGGTGCTCTGAAGAAAGCATTGTGTCTGTCTTTTATATAAATAATTTATACTTTTTAATATTTCAGCACAACCAGTAGAGCTGATGCTGCTTTGAAAAAAAAAAATTTCCCTATCCAAGCAGCAAGATATTCCTCAATTCAACATATAGAGGGGGGTTTAATAATTGTCTGTAGTAGAGGGTGATGCTGAAAACAATAAAATATCTCTGGATTGTGCCATCCTCTCATGAGAACTTGTACAAAATATTCACGGGAGTGGGTTTTGTCCAATAAATTATTAACTTGTGAGGAAAAAGTTGGTAAAACATCAGGAAACAAGTCAAAAAAAACCCAATTCCACTGAGAATTTTCAGATCTTTACCTGCATTTATTATTGCCTAGCTATTGTCACAGGCTAGGGATTTTTATTTTTAATATGAATGGTGCTCAGTTTGCATCTCTCAGGTGTGGGATGTCCTCTCAGGACCTTTGCCCGTGTGTCCTGGGGTATTTTGAGTCCACCCCAGGTGCTGGAAATATTCAGTATTTGGTTTGTTGTGGCCGAGTGTTTAAATTCAGTTTACAGGTAAAGAATGGGTGTAAAATATTGTTTTCAGAATGTACTTATAGAAAATAATGTGAAAGGAAAGGGATCTAAATTCAGAAGATCCAGGTGCCACAGAGGGCAAATTTGGATTTCCTGGCTGGGAAATCTATGATGGGAAAGGGCAAAACTCAACTCTGCCCAAGGAGTAAACCTCAAAGGAAAGCCCAAGAGGCTCCTGTTTGCTCTGCTGCCAATCTTTGTCTCTCCCTGCAGCCATGAAATCTGGTGGCTGAGAGAAGCATTTGAGATCATCTTTCATTAAAAAGTTCCTTGCCTGAAATAATCTTGCAACAAGAATCTTTTGGGTACTGAACAAACTTTCCACCTCTGGAACTTTAACCTCAAGTGGAGCACAGCCCTGAGCTGCTTTTGGGTTTCTTGGTAACTTTGCAACCTAAAATTCAGCTCTGCAGGATCATTTTAAGGAAAAAAAAAATTTAAAAATCCAAGATACTGTATTGTTCCCATGTAAAAGTTATTAAATAATTTTATTCATTATTAATCATTATTGATTATTAATTATTAATTATAACTTATTATTGTTATTGATAATATTATTATTGTTGTTTTGTTGTTGTTGTTGTTGTTATTATTATTATTATTATTATTATTATCCCCCTTCCAAGCATTTCTAAAGGCCTGAGCATTGGATTCCAGACCCAGAGCCTGCCCAGCCTCTCCCTCCTCTTCCTCAGCAAGAATGAAAAGCAGTTTTTAGGCAAAGAAAAGCCCTTTTTTGTCACATCCCTCCGAGCTGGTGCTCAACAGATGGGAGTTAAAAGAGAGCCACGTTGGCTGCCCGAGGCACAGCTTAATTTGTCACTCAGCTGCCTTTGTCTCACGTTTAATGATTCACTGAGCCACTGGAAATGTACACAGGAGGGAAAAAAAATTAAAGATTGAAGGTAAAAGTTTGGGGCTGCACCTGGAAAGAGCAGAGAGGCCACTGAGCCTCTTGTCCAGGGTGTATTTATAAAATATTGAATATCACAAATTGTTCTCAGGTGAATTTTTTAATGGAGATGTGTAAAAATAAGGAAAAGCAGTGGAGGTTTGTTCTCTTGGTGAAAACATCAAGTTACCTGGGAAAATCAAAAAGAAAGGACAATCCCGGGCAGGTTGGGGGTACTTTAAATGTTCACAAGGGCTGCTCCCATCATTACTTTTTATTAGTCACGGACAGAGATGGAGTAAGCAGCTATGAAGGCAATTTAGTAATTATTCACTTTTCTTCCTCAAATCTCCTGCTAATTTTCCTATCAGTCTGTAGCATCTCTTCTCTGCCCCCAAAATCCCTCCCTCTGGGAAGGACAGCACAGAAGAAGATTTATTGTATTGTAACGAGAACTTCTGGGCTGAAGCAGCTTCTCTCCCTTCAGCCTCTCCAGCGATGCTTTATGGGGCTGCACACCCCAACAGTGATGTGAAACCAGTTCTGCAGCAGATTTGTTGTGAGGTTTGGAACTGGGTGATGTTTAAGGTCTTTTCCAACCCAAGCCAGTCTGTGATTCTGACTTGGAAAATAACAAGTCCTCTACTCTGTAGATGAAGGGTTTTTATATGAGAAGTCACTTCAAGATCAGCATTATCAGCCAGAAAGGCTTTTTAAGGAAAAGATGGTGGGAAACCATAGCATGCCACTGAAAATTTAACTTTTGTGAGTTGTAATGTGACAATTATGGGGAAAAGAACAATTTTCACATATTTCCATGTACTTCTGTATTCCGGCAAGGGATTTACCTGGGTAATTAAGACAAGAATAAAATTTTTTCATGGAAAGGGTGGTCAGGCCTTGGAAGGGGCTGCCCAGGGAGGTTTGGAGGTGTCCAAGGAAGGCCTGGGCATGGCACTCAGAGCTCTGGGCTGGGCACAAGGTGGGGATCGGGCACAGCTTGGACTCGATGACCTTGGAGAACTTTTCCAACCCCACTGATTGTGAGACTCCTGTGAATTTCCCCAGGATGCCGAGGATGGCACGGGCTGCATGAGTAGCTGCAGGACACTTCTACAGCAGGGAAGATGGATTTTAGGCAAGGGCAACTGCAGCGGTGCTGCGTTTTTCCACGCACACGGTTGACGCCCGGCTAGCTCAGTGCAGGCGCCGCCGTATGATGGGAGCCGCCCGACGACCCGAACCGAAGGGTCGCGAGGCAGCGAGGGATCCGGGAGATCCGCTCCGCGTCACTGTCTGCGAGGTCCAGGACAAAGGGTTGAGGGAAGGAATAGTCCAGACCACAGTCCGAGGCTAACGGTTTATTTGCCCGAACCCTGCTCGGTCGGACTAATTCGAATTTTGGCGGCTTACCACGAATTTTATAGGAGGGGTGGTAGCCAGGGTACAGAACCAATCAGGGGGTAGTAGGGAGGAGATAAGGGTGAGATAATATATATATATA
>WEIT01018874.1:94321-126670 GCA_013389985.1 Dryoscopus gambensis | reverse complement strand
GCCACCAGCCGCGCTCCCTTCATTCCTTCCCAGCCCCAAACTGGCACCGCAGGGCTCTCGGCGCTTTGTTGGTGTCAAGGCTTTGAGAGCAGCGCTGCTCCTGCAGCTCCCCAGTGGGCTGTGAGGGCTGAGCCCAGAGCAGATTGCTGCCATCCATCTTGTGCTGAACCACGGAGTTCAGCCGTGGCAGCTGCCTGGGCAGGATGAGGGCAAAGCCAAGGAGCTCTCCCGTAACTCTCCGAGTGCTGGCCGTGCGTCTGCTGCAGGGAAACTGGGTGTGCTTGCAAGAGGATGGGGATTTACCACCATTCTCTTGACGCTGTATATTGGTGTTTAATACCCACACATTTAATTTTTCAACGTCTGAAGTGCAGAATAATAAGATTGGAAAAAAAAACCAGAGACAAGTGATTATTTTTTTATGTTTTGTTGCTGTTCTTGTGATGCAGTATGAAAAAAAGTACAGCTGAGAGATCAAGTCAGCTTTGGGTTGTGGGTTTTGGTTCGGTTTGGGGTTTTTTTCCCTTAATAAAGCTGTTCAGGAAGTTCTTTAAATAAGAAATCTGGGTTGTAGATTTGTCATGCACATTTTCCAGCAAGCAATTAAAGCTCAACGTTTACAGGCACTCAGATGAAGCAGATGTATTCCTGGCAAGGGAAAAGCAACAGATTTTGAAGGATGCTGACAGCCCTTTATCTTCAGACAGGAAAAAGTCTGCTTAGGAAGCCCTGCAGTTAGTAAATTATTTAGCTGATCGTATGTAACTTAACAATTCTGTTATTTGATTGTTGAGGACTTAGGAAAAGAGTAAGAAAGCCCAATTTGTCTTCAGCAGGAGCGAAAGCAAAGCTTCCCAGGGAACCAGATTAGGTTTGTAAGAGCAACAAGAAGTGTTCTCATCTCTTATCCTAATTTAAACCAAATTACTGCAGGTTTTTCCCTCTCCTGATGGCAGTAGATCTCCTGTAATGTGGAGACACTCAGCAAAGCAATGCAGTGAGATTGTGCTAATGTGATTTTTGCCAAAAACAATCAGTTTATGTACGGGAGAGGAGAAGTCCAGGGAGCGTCCTGGGTGAAGCTGCCGTATTTCACAGGGGGCTGCAGTGACAGGAGGAGGGGAATGGCTTTGAACTGGCACAGAGGAGCATTGGGTGGGATATTAGGAAAAAGTTCTTCCCTGTGAGGGTGCTGAGGCCCTGGAATAGAATTCCCAGAGCAGCTGTGGCTGCCCCTGGATCCCTGGCAGTGTTCCAGGCCAGGCTGGATGGGGCTGGGAGCACCCTGGGACAGCGGGAGGTCCCTGCCCAGGGCAGGGGTGCATGGATGAGCTTTAGGGTCCCTTCCCTCCCAAACCATTCCCTGATTCTATGAGGTTTTCTGGGATTGCTTTAAAAACACCCAAAACTTATTTCTCTTTCCATTATAAACCACAGCAAAATAACTAAACGTTGTCAGTTTGCTTTTTCACACGGCATCTGCTCCTCATTCTGCCTCTGCCCACAACAAGTGGCATTCCCAGGGCCTCCCCCTGGCGGGAAGCAGCCTGGCTGGAGCACAGACTTGCAATCACACTCCTCCTGATCCTGCACAACATAAGAGGGAGCAGTGAACACCAGGGTTATTTTTCATTTCCATTTATTTTCCTTTGTGATTAAACCCTGCTTTTGATATTTCCAAGCATGAGCACATCTCCCTCACCTTAAACTAAAGAAAACCAAACCAAACCCAAGGCTCTTTCTGTACTGAATAGTTTGCTGGAGGAACCCCTAGCAAGGGTCACCCAGGAACAAGCTGAGTGTGATCTTCCACTCCCTAAGTGATTAAAAATGAATTTTGGCCAGGTTACGTTGGTGAAACAGGAAGGTGGGAACTCTCTCCACGCTGGAATGAGAATTTTCTGCACTCTCCCTGCACTGGAGTTCTGTGCCTGGAAAAATACTTTCCCATAGCTATTTCTTATTTCCTAGGTGAAGGAGTCCATTTGGCTTTAAACCTCCAGGTATTTTGCAACTATCATTGCAGGAAAAAATAGGATTGTTTTTGAGAACAGTCTCCATTGGAGAGTGTATTTTGCTGTATAATGAATTCCCTGATTTGTGGCAGCCTCAGAGGCTGTAAAAACCCTCCCAGCTTGCAAAGCTGAAGTTCTATAAAAGTTTGAAGACATTAGATATTATTCAGGGAATTATTGAAAATGGTGCTGTTAAAAGGCTGGCAAGCTTAACAGAAATGGAGGGGAGCAAAGTTTGCATTTGAAAACAAACAAAAAGCAAGAAAGAAACTGCCAGGGAGTTGTCAGGGAAGCAAGGAAGGCAGAGTTGGCCAGGGAAGGGCTCCGTGCTGCTCCAATCTGTTTTTAATGTGCGGGGTCACTCGTGCACAGCTTTTCCAGGGAAAATCACAGCTGGGCACATGTGCAAGGGAGATATTAAATAAACAACAACTTCACACTTTGTCTCTGGGGGCAAACTGCAGGTTGTTGCTGTTGGAATGGGTGCAGGTGGGCAAACACCTGCCTGCTGCAGGATTTGCTCAGGATGGGAGGTTTCCCTCCAGGATGCAGCAGAAATCCATCCCTGTATCTTTGACTCGTGCCTCTGGAAAGACTTGGGGTATAAATCCATCCAGCTAACTGATCTATCATGGATGATCTGTCATTGATCTAACCTGGATTAATTTGGTGTTTCCTATTTACTCACTCTGGCAGTTTGACTCCAGCGCTGCTCACGCTGTGTTTGTGTGCTGGCTCTTGGGTAGAAATCCCAAGTAATCAAATTCCTGCACAATCTTTCCGGCACAAGCCTCTGCCCTGGTCACACCCTAATGATTTGGAGTCATCTTTTGTCCTGCATTCATTGTCCTGCTAATTAATTACTGACCTGGAGCAGAGATTGCTGTGACAAGCAGCCACCTCTATTAAAGTGTGAGCATCACAAATGTAAAGCTTGGAATCGAAGCAGAACTAATATTTAATCTTGCTCTCGTTTCACCTAAACTGTTTGAGCTCAGGATGCAGCTGAAAATCACTCTCAGTGAAAATTCTGTGGCAAAAAGTCCCAGGAACCAAAAGGAAAGGTTTGCAATTAATAATTCAGTGTGGCAGAGATAAAGCAGCCACATGATCCAAACAGAACTTTATTCAGATGAAATAGTTCTGTTGAGTAATAAAAGCAAAGAACTTTCTTGTCTTAGGGCTAATAATTCATTTAACCTGACAGATATTTCAGAAGGTCTGAGTGACTTAAAATGGAAGTTTCTGGGGGATGCTGTGCCCTGATAGATTTGATACTTGGCAGCTCTCATGGCACTTTATTCCTGAAATAAAGGTTTTGTACTCCAGGCATGCAATTAGACACAAAGCACTGCATTCGTCGCCTCTTGCCTCGCTTACTATCATTATTTGTCAAAATCTTTTCCCCCAACTTTTTTGGCCCTGTCGGGACTGGACGACTTTTCCTTTAGAACAGCAACTGATTCAGCCCCACTGAAGTTAGCAGGGTTTTTTTTCCTCCATCACGTATAATATTAGCTCTGATAGTGCTGGTTTTAGTGCAACAACCTTCAGAATTCACAGAGAGTTCAGCAGGGCAGGGTTTCATGACCACATCATCTTTTTTTGACACACGCTGTCTTGTCTTTCTCCTCCTGCTCAGCTACACGACATTTCTATATTATCATTTAATGTGAAACAGCATCCAGAGGGCGTATTACAAATAGAAAATATCTTCCTCTGTGCTGAGATCAAGTGTATGACAAAGCACCTTGATTTATTTTCATTCCATAGCTCTGTCCATTCTGTGTTTATCCCATGACACCAATTTACACTTTGCTTTAATGTGTTGTTTGGGACTTTAATAAAAGTCAGCTATATCAGAGACAGAATAATGTGCTGGGAAGATTTTTAACTCGGAAATTATTTCCTTCTATTTTAAGTCTTCGTGAAGTACTTCTCAGAAAAGTTAGAGTGAGCTGATTTTTTCCTCCTTAAGTGATCATTTAATTCTGTGGGCATGGTGGTTTAATGGGAGGGATGCTGGTGCTCTCCAGATTACTGAGGTAGTCTCTACCCCTGCTCAATTTGTCAGCCCTGGGGTTTCCCCGGGAGCAGCAGGGAAAGGAAAGCCCTGCTCATTTCCTCAGCCAATTCCAGCAGAAGGGCTGCACGTAATGAAGTGCCAGCAAAGGCAGTAAATTTGGGCAGAGGGGAAATGCAGCGCCGTTCCAGCATTGCAGAGGGGATGGGATCTCTCCCCAAACGCTCCTGGATATAATCTATGGATTCCTGACTGCAATTTACTGTTCAGCACAGTCAGATTTATTCCCTGCACGGACAGCAGTGATACAATTTGTGGCTGCTGATAAGCAAAGGAGAGCAAAAGTCCATTCCAGCATTTCCAGGGTTCTGTCACCTATAAAATCAGTGGAGGAACAGTAATAATCCTGAAGGTGTTTGCAGTGAAGAAGGGTTTACAGTGCAGGGAACTCCTGCGGGGAATTAGACTAATTCAGAGCCTGGTTCCTCACACCAAGCGCTGCAGGGGCTTGGCTGTGGGGTTTTGTTCTGTTAAAGATCTGTGCAGTCATCTCAGGGGGATCCCACACTGTGCACCCCCAGCCTGAGTGCTGGGAACCCCTGGCTCCTCCTTTCGAGGAGTTTCTCACACTGACCTGAACAGACATTAAACTGATTTATGGCTAAATGAACGGATTTTGGACACAGGCATGGCTGCAACCTGGTTCTGTCGCCAGTTAAAGGGATGAGACAGGGTGATCTCATTAATAACTGTTCAAAGCTGCCCAACGAGTGGGAACTCAGTGTGTGGTACCTGACAAACAAACCTGAGCCTCCCTCATCTCCTGCTCGCAGTGGTGCTGTCTGTACCATCAGCGAGGATAAAACACTGAATATCTGAGCAGGATTGAGCTTGAGTCACCAGAACAAGAGCCTTTCCTGTGTGCTTTCAGGATAAAGTCACTGTGCTCCTGTCCATAATCACTGACAGGCTCAGCGGGCTCAGCCTGGCAGATTATGAAAGTCAACACAGACAGTGAGGGCTGAGTTTTCCAACATCAAACACTCTTTAATTGTTGTTAAAGCCGCACGGCCCCAGTCAAGCAAAGCCCTTTGTACCTCAGAGCAAACCTGCTGCAGCAACACAGGCAGCTGTTACCTAAATCAACTTTTAAGACTTGTATTAACAATGAAAACTGTAGCATTTCTGAGTTAAAACATCGTTTTCCCCATGCTGGGTTGTGTTGCCATAGACAACAAAGGCAGGTTTTTGCTTTTATCTCCCAAAATGAGCAGTGCAGCTTTCAAAGGTGAATATTTGCAGTGTTCTGCTTGGTGCATGGGCTGCTGAGGGTAGGTCAGATAATTGGAGTTATAAATTTGGGGGGTTAAAATTATCATTTTACAATGACAGGTGGAAGTTAATGATATTTGTTGTGTAACAACAGCTACAGCTGGAAACATGGGAACCTGCCTGCATTTTCAAAGGTCTGGGTGCCATGGATGTGTGTAAGGTCCCCTCTGCTCTCCCAGCTCTGTGTCTGTCTGTGGAAATCTCCAGGCCCAAGTGATGAAAAAAAAAAATCTTGGAGCTGGTCCGAGCATTTCTTAACTTTATTTTCATTCGCAGTGCTGGAAGGTTTTGTTGAGAGGTGGTTTCAGCACAGGCAAGATCTTCTGTCAGGAGTGGAAAATGGGGTGGCTGCTGTTGTTTTGGGGTTTCACTGGTTTTTGTGGTACATTTATGGACTGGCTCAGGAATTGCCACAGTTTGTTGTACAGATTTTTATGTGTTAAGGACGATTAAGGGCAGAGCCGTGTATGAGAGGAGCTGTATTTTCTCATTGTAGGAGTTTCACTGGGCTCCAAATATTAATTATGTGTTTAATTATTCCCTTGGATAACTTGGTGCTCCATAGGCTTAACACAGGAAACAAAACTGGTGCATTCCAGTATGGGAATAGCTCTGGATCTTCAAGGTTAAGCACAAAGTGAAATTACTGCACTGTAAATGTGGCACCAGGGCCCAGCTTTTCTATCTGTTCCTGAGAATCTGCTGCTAAACTTGGAATGCCAGGCTCAGGGCCAGCTTGGGAGAAGTCTCCACAAGTTTATTGCCAGGTAAACCCTGTAAGAAGCATCTCCAGGTTGATTTTGATACAGAAACGTTTCACAGATTAAAATCCATTGAATAAATCGGTGGAAATAAAATTTGCTGCATCAATCACCAGCAGCTGAGAAAAGCTCAAACCTGGGGAAATAACTTGTGATGAAATCAGCCTCTTACAGACTTTGAGAGGGGAGTGCTTGGGCAATTTTACCTTTTACACTTCCCCAATTTCCTGTTTGACTTCTCCTGCCAATTGCTCTAGCTATCGAGTAGGACGGGAAGAATGGGAGCACAGCTCTGAGTGAGGGTTACACAGTGCTGCTAAATATGAGTTGTGAATACCAGCAGGCAGGGCTCGTCTGCCTGAGGTATGAAAAACCCTGGAAAAGTCAGAGAAATATGAGGGCAAGTGGGAAAGCTATCGAGAAAACTGCAGGGAGGGCACAGCAAGGAAGGCAGATCCCTGAGCTTTGGGTCAGCAAAGGGCTCCAGTCTTTAGCTTTAAGTAAATGAGCTTGTTAAACTTGGATATTCCTGGTCAATTAATTGAAATAGCCATTAATTGTTAAATAAAGTGGAATTGTGCTAATGGGCTGCGTGAACCGAAGAATTAACTCAGCGCCTCTCACTGCAACAGTCTCTGTGGTCTGAGCTCCCATACAGAGGAAAGGAAATGAATAAAAGAAAGAAAAAAAGATAGAAAGGGGCTGTAAAATGAGGAGTCTGCTTGTGCTTGTTCCGCTCAACTTTCCTTCACACCTGTGGCCACCACAAAAAAAATTTGTTTTGTTTTCGGACCATACAGAGATTTTTTTTAGGTGATTTTTGGGGTGACAACCATCTCACACCTCCCTTACCATGGTTCAATATCAGTATTTCAGTCTATTTCTCAGCCAGCGAGATGGTTCAAAGATGAAGAGAGAGGGAGTTCAATAACCACAACAAATTCAAAATTATGTATTATGAGGATTAGGACAGTGGAAGGAAAGGGAATAAAAGCTGTGAAGTTTCAGGTCAGTTTCCCAGCAAAATTTCTCAAGGGAGCAGGGAAAAAATTACTCTGCAGCTAAAAATGAAAACGGCAAAATAAAATATACACGAAAGTAAGAATCAGGTATTAGCTTTAAAATTCGATTTTGTGCTTTCCCAGCTGGAGAATTCGAGGGGTTTGGAAGCAGATCACAAACCAAAACACTGAGGGGGAGGGAAAAAGAAAGGTGGAAGGGAAGGTGATGGATGCAAAGGATTCCATGTTACAGTGGTTTTAGGGTGATATTTCCATTTATGCTGTGAGATTTGGGAAATTGATACCATTTTATTGCTCTCCTGATTAATTCCTTGTACCCCAAACACCTTTTCTGGTATATCTGACTGAATCTTTGCATAAAANAACACTCAGAAAAGGGCTGCAGCATCAGCCATACTCTGGTTTTGTTATGAGGAACAGTTAGGGTGGTGCTTCATTTGCATTTCCATTGCATATGCAAATATTTGTTTTATTTATCTCGGTAGATGACAAGGCAGGCGAGGCTGTGCTAATGAGCACTTCAGTGGCACCACAAAAAATGCCACCAAAACAACACAAATAAATAAGAAACCATCACAACCTTTTTCTTTCTCACCCCTGGGCCACATCCTATACGAATCCAAGCCCCAAATTATCAATATTTTTAGGACAGCGAGTCCTGTGAGGAACTGGCAGAGGATTAATCAGAAAACTGCCAGCACTGAGGTGCTGCATGTTCCCAAATGCTTTGCTGCTCCGGGATGTGAGCAGAACTGTTGGGCGAAGACTTCTTCAAAGGAAGATGAGAACATCAGTGGGAGAAACATCCTCACAACCCCACATTTCCTGCCTCGGTTGTCACCTGTGAAATTGAGAACAGGCCTCTCTGCTGAAGATTTCAATGAGGCTGTCAGGTGTGCTGGGATATTTTGGGTCGGAGGTGCTCGTTCCTCTTTGAACAGAGCTCCTTTCATGGGGAACACCAAAGAGCCCTGGGATGCCAGCGGCGCTCCGTTCCGCTGGGGCTCTTTTTTAACTGCTTGTAAATCTAAACCCAGTCACTCCAAACTGCATTTTCTGTTCACCTTACAGAGCTGAGACAGTGAAATTGCTCTGTGAAGGAGGAACNCTGCTAAACTTGGAATGCCAGGCTCAGGGCCAGCTTGGGAGAAGTCTCCACAAGTTTATTGCCAGGTAAACCCTGTAAGAAGCATCTCCAGGTTGATTTTGATACAGAAACGTTTCACAGATTAAAATCCATTGAATAAATCGGTGGAAATAAAATTTGCTGCATCAATCACCAGCAGCTGAGAAAAGCTCAAACCTGGGGAAATAACTTGTGATGAAATCAGCCTCTTACAGACTTTGAGAGGGGCGTGCTTGGGCAATTTTACCTTTTACACTTCCCCAATTTCCTGTTTGACTTCTCCTGCCAATTGCTCTAGCTATCGAGTAGGACGGGAAGAATGGGAGCACAGCTCTGGATGAGGGATACACAGTGCTGCTAAATATGAGTTGTGAATACCAGCAGGCAGGGCTCGTCTGCCTGAGGTATGAAAAACCCTGGAAAAGTCAGAGAAATGTGAGGGCAAGTGGGAAATTCTGATGGAAAACTGCAGGGAAGGCAGATCCCTGAGCTTTGGGTCAGCAAAGGGCTCCAGTCTTTAGCTTTAAGTAAATGAGCTTGTTAAACTTGGATATTCCTGGTCAATTAATTGAAATAGCCATTAATTGTTAAATAAAGTGGAATTGTGCTAATGGGCTGCGTGAACCGAAGAATTAACTCAGCGCCTCTCACTGCAACAATCTCTGTGGTCTGAGCTCCCATACAGAGGAAAGGAAATGAATAAAAGAAAGAAAAGAAGATACAAAGGGGCTGTAAAATGAGGAGTCTGCTTGTGCTTGTTCCGCTCAACTTTCCTTCACACCTGTGGTCACCACAAAAAAAATTTGTTTTGTTTTCGGACCATACAGAGATTTTTTTTAGGTGATTTTTGGGGTGACAACCATCTCACACCTCCCTTACCATGGTTCAATATCAGTATTTCAGTCCATTTCTCAGCCAGCGAGATGGTTCAAAGATGAAGAGAGAGGGAGTTCAATAACCACAACAAATTCAAAATTATGTATTATGAGGATTAGGACAGTGGAAGGAAAGGGAATAAAAGCTGTGAAGTTTCAGGTCAGTTTCCCAGCAAAATTTCTCAAGGGAGCAGGGAAAAAATTACTCTGCAGCTAAAAATGAAAACGGCAAAATAAAATATACACGAAAGTAAGAATCAGGTATTAGCTTTAAAATTCGATTTTGTGCTTTCCCAGCTGGAGAATTCGAGGGGTTTGGAAGCAGATCACAAACCAAAACACTGAGGGGGAGGGAAAAAGAAAGGTGGAAGGGAAGGTGATGGATGCAAAGGATTCCATGTTACAGTGGTTTTAGGGTGATATTTCCATTTATGCTGTGAGATTTGGGAACTTGGCACCATTTTAGTGCTCTCTTGATCAATTCCTTATACCCCAAACACCTTTTCTGATAAATCTGACTGAATCTTTGCATAAAACACTCAGAAAAAGGCTGCAGCATCAGCCATACTCTGGTTTTGTTATGAGGAACAGTTAGGGTGGTGCTTCATTTGCATTTCCATTGCATATGCAAATATTTGTTTTATTTATCTCGGTAGATGACAAGGCAGGCGAGGCTGTGCTAATGAGCACTTCAGTGGCACCACAAAAAATGCCACCAAAACAACACAAATAAATAAGAAACCATCACACCCTTTTTCTTTCTCACCCCTGGGCCACATCCTATACGAATCCAAGCCCCAAATTATCAATATTTTTAGGACAGCGAGTCCTGTGAGGAACTGGCAGAGGATTAATCAGAAAACGGGCAGCACTGAGGTGCTGCATGTTCCCAAACGCTTTGCTGCTCCGGGATGTGAGCAGAACTGTTGGGCGAAGACTTCTTCAAAGGAAGCTGGGAACATCAGTGGGAGAAACATCCTCACAACCCCACATTTCCTGCCTCGGTTGTCACCTGTGAAATTGAGAACAGGCCTCTCTGCTGAAGATTTCAATGAGGCTGTCAGGTGTGCTGGGATATTTTGGGTCGGAGGTGCTCGTTCCTCTTTGAACAGAGCTCCTTTCATGGGGAACACCAAAGAGCCCTGGGATGCCAGCGGCGCTCCGTTCCGCTGGGGCTCTTTTTTAACTGCTTGTAAATCTAAACCCAGTCACTCCAAACTGCATTTTCTGTTCACCTTACAGAGCTGAGACAGTGAAATTGCTCTGTGAAGGAGGAACAAAAGTGTTATATCCCTTAAAACAAAAGCCTCTGGGCTTTCCCCAGCCCAGTTTGTGCCTCGGACTGTGAGCTTGATAATCAACACAGAAATGGATCAAATTGCAGCTCTGCAGGTGGCAGGGACGCTGAATTAAGTGGTTGTAAAGGAGCACAAGTGCCAGAGGTGACATTCCTTGGCCTTATCCTCTGTCCCTGCAGCGGCTCCAAGGCAGTGCCAGGGTCCTCAGAACGGAGGTAAGAGTTGATCCAAGTGGATCTGGGTGGGTTGTGGGGTTTGTCACCAGTAGTGTGCCTTGGAAAGGCCAGGTTGCATTCCTGGGGTAGTTTTCCACACCTAAAAGAGTATCACAGCCATCTCCATCCCGGGAATCTTCCCCTGGTAAATCCCCAAGGAGGGAGAGACTCTCCAATAACCGTTTAGTGTTAAAAGATGAAATGTTTTCATTCACAGGAACCAGAGACAGAGGAAAGCCATTTCCAGTGATCTGCCTTGACCTGGTTTTCTCCCTCCCTGCTCCATCCCCTCCTGATCTGTGGCTGCAGAGGCTGGAGCAGCAGTGAGCAGGGTTTCTGTGGTTGATGCTCCTGTGGGCACCAGTGGCTCTGGCTGAGGACCCTGGCACAGCACCGGGCAGATGCCAACGGCAACGTGGTGGCCACTGCTCCCCTGGCTCGTGGCCAGTGTGGTGGCCCCTGATCCTCCCCCATCCCTGGCACAGACTGGGCTGTGCTGCTGTTTGCCTCCTCGCTTGCAGGATTTCACTGCTGAGGAATCATCACGAGTGTCCTACGCAGAAAAAATCTCTTGGAGGCTTTCCTTTCCCAGTCTCCCATTTTTTTAAAAAAGATAAAAAATTAACCCAAGAAACGCTCCTTTGAAATGCTGATTCCTGTTGCTTGGAGCCAAAAAACCTCCTGCAGCTTACATCAAATTGAGGGTGATGTAATTTTGGAAGTTAATTCATTCTTGAGTGAGACTGAAAGGGGAATTATCCCATGGGACGGACAAGCAGCAAAGGCTGGAGAGGCACTTGAGATTTCTGGCTTGCATTTCTCCTCTCAAACACAAATATATCATTTCCTGGAGAGCTTCTTCACAGGCCATCTGGCTCAGAGGCACTGGGCTCACTCTGAACTGTGCCAGATCCCTCTTGAGAGGGTAAAACCCAGTAATTGTGATTTCTGTGAAGCCTGTCCCGGCTCTCCGCAGGAATCCTGCCCTGGGGAGGTCTGGGAGCCACGCTGTGCCATCCATACCCATCCATGTGCTCCTGGCACAGCCTTCTGCAGGCAGGCAGGGGCAGCTCTGCTGGCCCTGTGGCCATGAGGACCTGGCCAGAGCTCACCCTGAGCCAGGTGGAGGTGGCAATGCTGGGCTGGAGAACAAGCCCTGGTCGTCAGCCCCAGGCAGCTCTGCAGTGCTGCTGCTCAGCTCTCACTTTGGATCAGGCGTGCATTTCATACTCCCAGCCAAATCAAGGCTGCCAGGCAGCTGCCTGAAAATGATCAGTGGGATTTACTCCACATTGCAGTTCCTCGTGTCACGATCTCACCCCACATCTGCGCCAAACAGCATTTTGGTGGTGCTGTCACTGGGAGAGCCTGGCACATCTCAGGGTCTCACCTTCCCTCACTGGAGCAAACTCCATGGGCATCCTGGGAGGGGATGGTGGGGCTGACAAAACAGCCCGTAAATAACCCATAAACCTGAAATTTCTGTACAAAGTTGCTGCAGCCTGTTTCCTACCTGTCATGGTGTTCTCTTCAGAGACCTCAAAAATTAGGCTGAGGTTTTGGCCAGGAAAGGTTTGCTGTTACCCAAATTCTCTGTGGGGAAAGAAATTTGTGCGTGAGCAGCGGAAAGGGCATTTCCTGCTTCATCACTGTTAGCAGCTGCTCTGAGGAGAGCTGTCCTCACAGATGTGCTTTCCTTCCAAAAATTTATCATCCAGAACCAGGGGAGGGGAAGGTTTGTTTTTAGAGCCCCGTAAGCCGCGGGGTATCCCGGGATAACCAAAGCAATCCCTCCAGGGCAGGATTTGACTCTGAGGGATGGATAACCCACCCTCCTTCGCTGGCACGCTTGGAGATGGGATGTCACCATATGCTCACAAGTAAAATGCTGTTAAGGAAACATCCCAGTGGTTTCCAGACAACAATTTTTCTTTAATTTGGGTGAAATTATGGATAAAATCTTGAAGGGAAGCATTGACTTCAATTTATCGTCCCTCTTAAGGCAGTTAAATATTCCATTAACTGAAGCTAAGGCATAACACAGGAGCTGAGTGACACAAGATGAATGACCTGGTTTAAAGGTGCACATTAAGCCACTTCATTTCAGCAGCACAGAGTGAGAAGTCTCCAATTGAACTGCGCCCATGTGAGGGGAAAAAATAGAATGCTTATGAGGGAAAATGTTTTTCTTTTTTCAGCCAGATTAGAGCCCGAGCCACCCCAATTTTTCCAGAGTGTTATTAAGTTTATTGGTCCACTTTGTGTTTGTCTGAACTGGTGTCCAGCCTCATCATCCAAGGCCACGGATACCCCACTGCACATTTCTGCCCCAGGGTTTTATGTTGTGGTTGCTTTGCTTCAGCTCAGCAGCGCCAGGGGCTCCACAAATCCTCTCGTGTGGGTCTGGACCCCTCAGTGGAGGGAATTCCTGCTGCTCTTTGCCTGTGTTTATTACAAGCACAGTTAGAGGGGGTCTCTGTGGGGTCAGGGCTCTGCTCGCCAGGATGCCCACGCAGGGCACAGGGAGGGGCTTGGGGCCACCTGTGGAGCTCGGCCCTGCCAGAGGCTCCTTCCCGAGGCAGCGGGGGAAGCAGGGTCTCCTCCAGCATCGGAGGAACTGCTGCCGAGAGCTTGGTGCTTCCCTCTGAGCTCGGGAGCTCACCTGGCGTTCCCACAGCTGGATTATTCTTTTCATTCCGAGGCTGAAATTCAGTGAAATTCCATCCCAACCCAAGTTTCTCAACCAGGAGAACGAAAATGTGCTCGAATGGGGGATGGCAGAGCGTGCAGCAGTGACCCTGCACGGCAGGGCTGGGCGGTCACTCCATGGACGAGCAGCTGCTCGAGACATAAATCTCATTTTTGTAAACAAGCCTTCAGCTGCAACAAAGCTTCAGAGTGGGCTTTTTTCTCCTGTCTTTTCCCTCCTAAATCTCCCCAGTGGTTTGCATTTATAGGCTGTGGAAGTGGAGAGGAGGAGTGGGTTTGGAGGCGTTTTCCTCCTGTTTGGCAGAGCTGGGTGGCATTTCTGCACAGACGCTGCTGTTCTGCACTGGGAGAACACAGCAAGAGGAAGGAATTATGGAAGAATGGAGACAAATTTTTATTGCCATGTAGTGGGCTTGATTTACCCCAAAATTTTGATTTTAAATAACAAGCTTTAGGCCGTGAAACCATGATTTTCTTTTAAGTGAGACTTCACAACATTTGTGAAATATGAAAGATAAGACCCAGCCTGCTGCCAGTAAGTTCTACAATACAAGCTTTATTTTAGGAGCAGTGTGGAGCATAATGTTTACTTTAAGCCCTAAATGGAGCACAGAATCTGCAATAAAAATATTTTAGAATGCTCCAGCAATAAACAAAGTAACAGAGGAAAAAGGAAAATAAAAGTCCAGGGTTGCATATTGGGTTTTTTGTCAGCAAGGCAAATACACTGCCAGAAACACTCCTAAGAAATCAAACAATTCCTGCTTCCATGTTAACACTGGAATAAGCGAAGGAAAACCTTGGACAGCCTCAGCCCCAGCTGATGTTTGTACAAACATCTTTTTTTGCTTCACTCCAGGAAAAAATACCTTTAATATTCACCTTTTAGCTAAATACTCATGATGAGTTTTTCCTGTAAACCAAAGAGAGCCAGGGAATGAGAAATGTTGCTCACAGATATTCCCCGCTGGAGTGATCATGGCTAGGAACATGCAGAAGAGATTTTCACCAGATTTCTGTGCAGATCCATGGAAAATGAAGATATCGTTGGTCCCTCAGTGCCAATAACGTCTCCAAGTATATTTTTCTCCACTAAATTTATTTATTTGCTATTATCAATAAATCAATGAGAGCTTTCATATTTTATCCGAGTCGTTTGAGTTTAAAGCTCCCGAGAGAGGCACACAGAGAGAGTTTAAGTGGTTTTATCAATAAAATGGTGGGATTTTTATCACTTTTAAACTACAGCATATATCTTGTGCTACAGGTGTATTTTTGCACTGTGAATTTTCACTTACTGACAAATCTTTACTGATGCATTCATAACGAGCAGTGATTTATAAGCATTTTTCACAAATACCAGGGTTTTGAGGTGGGATCCTGAGCAGGATTAATCCTCATTGAAATCAGAATTCTTCTGTGGCTGTAATAAGTCACATTTTCACTTGATTGCTGCATACATCAAATAGTGGTGCTTGACTGGGAGGGGTAAATCTGCTCTGGCACTCATTGGGCCGAGAACAGGGAGAAAATGAACATTTTAAGCATTTTCAATTTCCAGTTTCTGCCCAGCAAAGACGAGGCAGGGATCTGGAATTAAACCATCCCAGGGACCAAATTTTCTCTCGCTCCACTCTGACCTCTGGGGACCAAGAATTTGCCTTTGGGCTGTGCCTGTCAGGAAGCTGTAAAAGATAAATAGCTTCAGTGGTATGCAGATTTTCTGCAAAATTTTACAGACCAGAGATCCTGGGGAAGATTCTGGACGTTGATGCTTTAAATTTTGCGTGCAGAGGGTGCCCCTGAGGAAAGGTTCGTTTCTCACCCGGCCGTTAATTGGTGTGGGTGCGTGGTGGTTGTGCCCACACAGTTTTAACCGTGTTTTTAACAGTTTTAATGGAGTAAAACTTTGAGTGAAGTAGGTCTCCAAGGTTTTGGGGCAGTTTCAGCACATTTTAGAAAAGGTTTAATTTCCTTGCTTGTCAGCTGCAGAGTGAAATCTGAAATGAGCCTGTTTCAATGGATGAATGGCTGAAAATTAAAAGATAGAAGTAGAAAAGATTACATGGCTTTCACTCTTTCTTTCTCCCTCTCACTCTCTGTCACAAGCCCTACATTAAAAGCTCAGATCTCAAAGTTTTGGATATATTTAGCACTTAATTACATTCCGTTTAATTACTTGGCACCAACTAAATGCAACCTCATTAATTTTTAATATTGTTCTAATAATTACTGGCCCTCTAAGAGACATCTCAATAACAAAACTGTGCCCAGTGTTGACAATGCCATAGAACCCGGACAAACCAAGGAGAAGGGAATTTATAATCTCAGCCTGTAGGTTCTAAGGTCCTTTACATCTGAGTAATATCCCAGAGAAAAAAACTCTAATTGCATTCCTAACATTTTGTGACACCAAAGTCTTCTATCACAAAATCATTTGGGGTTGACAAAACTGTGGCTGAAGTGAGAATTCATCCAAAAAAAAGGAGTTTTAAAGGAGTCTATAAAGTCTGATTTTTAATCAATGATGGTTTCAAAAGAAGCAGTGTCCCTAAATCACCCATTGTATCTGAAAGAGCTTCAATAAAGAAAATGAAAAAAATCCGCTAAATAGAAATGTTTGCTAATGAAAAAATGTGAGATATAACGAGTCTTCAAGTTTAATCAGCCCTTTAATTAAATGAATCATTTGGTTTCCTTTATTACTTTACCTTCACACTCTCACCTCCTGTTTTTCCTTCGTGCTTTTAATCATATAACCAGAAAAACTTTGCATTTTAATTATCTTACCTCCAGACTTCCTTTGTAATGTGTTGATAATTCGTCTGTAATAGAGAGGAACATTGGAGCTGTTCAATTTGACATTATTTTGAAATCCTTCTCCCTCAGTAGCTCTTACAAAGCAAGTGAGGTGCTGGTTACCCCTGAATTCAATAGATTGATTGGCTGGGCATTGATTAATCATCAACCTGCATTGGGGAGTAGTTAAATACTTCAGCCAGTAGATAAAAATGGGCATTTTGTAGAGTTTAAGGAGCATAAGGGAGTTGTTCATTGACTCTGTGCTTTTCCTGGAGGTTTGCTTTGGGGTTTTTGGTGTTCTTTGAGCAGATTTGAGCCGGGCGCGTGATCAGCCCCAGTGCTGTCACACCAAGGCTGCGCTGTCCAGGCCTGTCACTCCTTTGCTGTGTGATCTCAGGGACCCTCTGCACCTGGCACTGTCCCAGCTCATCCCTCTCAGTTCACCTCTGCCTGAAGCAGAACTGATGAATGCCCCTCACAAAATGCTTCTCTGGGCAGGTGTGCTCAGCGGGAAGAGCAGCTTCTCGTTCCCCCATTCCATGAGGCACAGTCTGAAAGCCAGACCTCCTTCCCACGCCAGTGTCCTGTGCTGTGGAACCTTTGTGGCTCTAATTTTTGCTCTAAGGACCTGAATTCCTGGGAGAACTGGGCGCTTACACCGGGCAGTGTCACCCAGGGCCCCCCACGTGTCCCAGCAGTGAGTGAACACCTCGAGCCTCGCTGCTGTGAGCCAGAGGGCCTTTCCCACTGACCGAGGGAAAGAGTTCATTACAGCTCATCTGGGATCTTAGAGTTCATTTCTCGCCACCACAGGAGGATGATTTTGGTGGCAGATCAGTCCAGGACTCCCTCTTACCAACACTCCCCAGCCAGTTTGTGAGTTGAGGTGGTGCTTTACCACCCCCACCAAAAAGGCACTCTGGGCATGCCCAGGAGCAGTTCTGCTGAAACCCAGGGCTTTGAGGATTAGAAACAACAATCTGTGGGTAGAACACCTGAATTTAACATCAAAAGCTTAAATTTAACATCAGGGCTTCAAGGTCTACTGTGCCTTTGTTATTCCAGTCAGGAGCCATCAAATATTACAAAAACCTTACTACAGAGAGGTCTGTAGTTGCAAGCACAGACCAACCTGGGTAGAAAATTCCTTCCTCTGTATCCTGCAGGTTTCCTGCTGCCCAGACAGCAAAATTAATTGCTGGCACATTTCCAGGCAAGCACTATTCCTCCCTTCATTATCACAAATCTTCGCTGGCACTTCCTAATCAACTCTTCATTCATAATTCCTCTGCTTCTGGTTTGTTTACATTTCTGGCATGATTGATGCAAACACACTTCTGTGCTCAGCAGCTGTTTTGCATGAAGATTAAAGCTGGAGCAAGCAATTGGCGAGATACTGAGTCTTGACAGAAAAGGAGCTCAGAAGACAAAATTCCCAGGGCTGGGATCTCAAAAGTAAACTTCTTTTATCCAAATTATCTCTTTTCCTGACCAATTCCTTGGGAACAAATTTAAACCAGATTTTCCTGCTTTTCAACAGCAGCATTATATTATTACTATATTTTCTACATACATGAAATAGTTCTGCTTTATACTAATGAAGGAAAATTTGTCCTTAGTCTGTAAAATGAAAACTAAAGGAGGCTCTACATGAGCAAGGCAATGGCAGGAAAATTAACTGCCAACACTTTGGAAAAGTGCACATTCACAGGGATCAAAAGCAGCCAAAAATCCTTCCCTGAATTCTGTGGGACTCGAGTGCGAGTTCAGCACTGCCAAAATTCATCCTGCTCCATGTGAGGAAACCCTTTGGAACAGCAGCTTTTCAGGAATTGCTTGTCCAGTCCAATCCCCCAGGTGAAAAATCCCTGATTTCAAGGTGCAGATCCACGGAATGATACTGATGCTAACTCATGCCCATGCTGAGGCATTTCCTGAGGAGCGTGGAGAATTCATTCATTACTCTTTGTCCAATGTGGTTAAGATCCATATGTGTCACCTTAATTAAAGCCTGTGTGGAGTGCAGAGGGATAAAGGAGGATGAGCAAAGAGACTTTTATTGGCTGGATCAAGAAACAGAGCTGTGTTTTGCTGCCATCACCTTTAATATACTCCAAAAGTCTGATACGGCCTAATCTGCCCACATAAATTGAAAAAAGGCATGATAGCAAAAATGAATAAGGAAGGAGAGCACCAGGAGGCAGAAGGATAATTAGAAAAGCTCCCTTTATCTAAAAATTTCATTAAAAACAAAGAAACACTCAAACACACACAGATATATAGCACATAAGTTTTAATTAAAAGTGCAGCTGCTGCTTTGCAGGCTCAGCACAGAGCACACATTTCCCTCTCCCAAACAACAATTCCCTGGCTCTGGAGCTCCACTTTTGGGAGCACCTCTGGGGCTGAGGTTACCACAACAGTTCACAAGGAAATCTAAAACTGATCAAAGCCCTGGGCTCACGAAATCATGGGATAACTGGCCACTGAGTCTTTACAGAATAACCTCTCCTCTCAAAGGCCGCATGTCTCGGGCCAAAGCCACCCATCAGTCAAATCAAGGACTCGAAGATAATTTTCCTTTGCACACTGAGGAGTGATGTTTTAGGAATAAGCTTCTTCTCCAGGTCAAATTTGGTGATTTTCCCTTTCTTTGGCCCAAGCCAAGCCCCCACACACAGCGTTTCCATCCTCAGAGGGGAGCGGGATGAGGCCTCACGCTGATTTTCCACAGGGGTGGCACTGCCCCTCGGGCATTTCGCTTATTTCCACCAGACAAACCTCAGGAACTTTGCTGGAGCAGCTGCAAAATGGTAGGAAGGTGGAGCGAGACAAATTTTATCTCTTCAGCTCCTTTTACTCTTTAAATTGGTCTCTTGCCTTACTGCACATCACCTGACCAATGCCCAGCCAGAGCACTGGGAGTTATTGATGCATTGCTGGGAACTTGCCTAGAGATGGAGCCGAGGAATTTTGAGATACTTTCAAGTTTTTATTTTTCATTTCTTTATTTTAATGCTGTTCATTGATTTTCCCTCTTCACTTTTCGCAGAGCAGACCTGCCACGAGTGTCCTTCATAAATCCTCCCCTCTGGTTTCTCACGTAAATTCTACCCAAAGAATTGTTAGGGAAATATTAAAGTAATTTACATTTCTGCCAAGGAGTCTCACCTTCCCCCTTCATAAACAGCATAAACGTCAAGGAAAAACCAGGGCAGCGTGTTAAAAAATACATTTCCTGCTGCCTATAGACAATGTAGATGGGATAAAAATGAATCACACCTCCCTGCTATGCCTTACTTGGCAGATTTGCACAGCGAGAGCCAAGGTCAGTGTGCACCAGAGCTGGATTAAAGCCTGGCTCCTTGGCTCTGGGACAGGAAGAGGCACCAGGAAAGCAGAAAAGAAGCAAAGCACCAAGTTCAGTAAAATGCAGGAGTCCCCTCCCCATGGTCATCAACTGTTGATTTTCCCGTGGTCTCGGAGAAGGACAGAGATCAGGCAATCTTCTGATTCTTCCAGCAGAATAGTGATTTATTTAATAAATTACAGCTTCTTTTATATGTTTTTCTCTCATAGAATAATTGGTCAAATACATAGCCACACTTTGGTGTGACAGGCTGAGTTCTAAAAACATTCATTCTTAAAAATATTTGTCCTACTCTATAATATATAAACAATCTCTAGCAAGGCCACAGGTGTTCTTAGTTCATAAAACATTGCTGATAGTTTTTATGAGAATGAAAATTGTCTCATGAGAGAGAATGAGCTGCTTCTAGCAGCATTTTGCATCGACAATCAACAACCCCCGAAAATGTGGTTTTCACTCAGTGAGCCCCTGCCAGGGAGCAGGGCCGGGGCTGGGGCAGCCCCTCAGGCACTGCCAGGGCTCAGGGCTGTGGCAGCTGTCAGCGCCCAGCAAAACAAAGGCTCCTACAAAAGGAATTATTGATAAGTATTGCCACCTGCACGACTTTGCCATGAGAAAAAAAAAAACACTTCACAAAGCTGGGATCCATAATTAACAAGGGATTGAGTCTGTCATTCCCATATCCTGATACTCCTTTACCTTTATTTTCTCTCCTGTTGTAAGCAGTGGTCACTTTCGGGCACCTCAGGAATTTTTGGTGCTTATCCAAGCAGGAGAACGCAATTCCTGCTGCTGTTCTGGCACCTCAGAGCCCCACATTTGTCTCCACTTCAGGGTTTTTAGGTGCACAGCATTTGCACAGCCCCACTGCCAGCCCTTGATCTGATCTGGGTTTCTATTTCCCGCACACAGAGCAGGGAGTGCTGCACGTCCGCCTGGCAGGCGGCTGCTCGTGGATGCAATACCCAGAGGGTGCTGGGTTAGCACCAGAGATCCCAGCTCAGCATCAGGGAGATCAGATCTTTCCCTTTCCTGTCTCTCTGTTAGTCTGCCCTGCACAGCATTCAATGAAGTTCTTCAAATCGGGGCTTAAAACAAACCTCGGTCGTGTTTGTGTCCTCACAGCTTGGCCAGTAAACCAAATTTAATCTGATTTATCTCTTCTGGTTGCTCTGAGCGGCTTCACAAATGAGTGTTGGCAAACACAGCCACAGAAAGGAAGTAGTAAAAGTTAATTCTGTTGTTAAAAAATATCGCTGTTGGTGAGCCAGGATGTATGGAGGTCACTGGGGAAGCTGGCATGGATTATTTCATTTCTTCAGTGCTTCGAGAGGGATCTTGCTGTTTTACAGGGGCTGGCTGAGCTTCACAGCAGTCACTTACTGAGCTGCAAGCACAGCCTCAGAGAAAATGGATGTTTTTAGCAGAAACAAACGGCTGAGGGCACAGGAGGGAGCTCATTCCCTGCTTCGGGAGTTACCCAGGTAACGTCTGGCTGGGTTTGGGGCAGACCTTGGGTGCAGGAGGATTTTAATTTGGATCCTGAAGCCGCTGCCTGGTTTTGAGAGGTCTCCTTAGAAAACTGAGCAACACAAGCTCCCATTTCTCTGCTGTTTTTCTTATTTCTTGAGATTCTGCCACGAAAGCTCCGTGCAAACTCTGACTTCGAGAAGCATCAGTGCTCAGGCTCCCAGGAAAACCAGAGCCTGCCCAGTGCACCTCCCAAAACGGGGCTGGGAGTTTAGGCATTGCGGCTTGAATTGCAGGTGCTGTTTGCAAAGGGCTTTGAATTCCCACCTGCCCGACTCTGGGGCTTGAGTTCCATCTCTGCAAACTAAAAATAAAGTCCCCACCAAAGTGTGAATCACTGCCTTTATTGGCACAGTTCTCCTGCCTGAGGTATTTTTCTTTCGAGGTGAATGCTGGATAATTAAATAATCTGCATGGCAGCTGAGTTATTATACCTGAAAGTGTTTGCAATATCTGGATGAGTAAGATAATGCCTCCCATGAAAAATGAAAGCTCATCAGTCAGATATTGCACTAGCCAGAGTCCTTACAATTAATGATAATCAATAATAAATAAATAGAGATAGACAGGTAAGTGGTTTTTCAGCAAGTTTGCATTGTTGATCGTGGGAGTTTGCTTACCAGTCATTAACTGCAGCTGCCTCACAATTTCGTTTGAGACCTTCATGCTGTGAGAATATCAGCCTCCAAAAGTTTTGAAGAGATTGTCTTCTCGTGTAAATATTTGCCACCTCCCCAGACCTTCCTTTCCCTTGGCTTAAATTTAGCAGCAGTGACCATAACTGGCTCCTGAAATCTCTGTGGCTCTGCCCCAGTGAAGGGTCCCTTCTCACTGAGCTTAATGAGAGCCTAAAGGACCAGAGAGACCTCCAAGTTATTTTAAAAAGAGCCCAATGTGTTTAATCTTGACTCTTGTGCTTAATCTTGACTCTCCAGGCATTCCCCAGGGAGTTTCTGAGGAGTGTGCCTGCAGTGGGTGCCCAGGGTTATCCAACACTGCTGCTTCCCTTGCTCTCACTCCCGTGCAGAGACGGCCACAACCCAAAACTTGAGGGAAAACCCCTGAAAAGGCTGTGCAAGCACAGCAGTGTTCAGTCACACGTGCGTGATTTTGCTCCTTTTTAAGAACAGCTTCAGCTCCCAGATCTGTGCTTTAAAAATTGCCCTCAGGAAGTCTCTGCCATTCTGGTGTTATTTTGATAAACCCAGATGAAATAAACACTCTCCAGTCTATCAGAGCTAACTTCTGTCCCATAAAAACGCTCAGCCATCAGCTTTGCAACGTGCACACTGCATGTTCTCCTGCTCTCCAAAGAGATTAATCACTGAGGTAACATCACTGGATCTTTCTTTTCCTTTCTTTTTCAAGAGAAAATATTACTTGGATGATGTGCATTGAGTTGTGTGGAAGCGAAGTTGAAATCAGAGCCCGATGACTCTGTGCAGCAGGATGTGGTAATGACTTTGCACTCTTGCTCGTGTTAATGAGATTATTCTGAAACAGAAGCACACCCTTCCGACAGTTGGCACTCTGTCAGCATGTGAACAACAATGTTTATCTCCTTACTTCTTTCCTGATCTTTCAGCGGGAATAATTGAAACATTTTAGTCCTGGAAATTCGGTATTTCATCTCAGGCCAAACTCAACACATTTAATTTTATTTTAAGGCAGAAATGCAGCAATATATCAAAATAATGGCAGTTTGTAAATCCGTGGATCTGCTTCTACAATTGCAGCTGAGAGCATTTGTAGGGAGAAAGCCTTGCCAGCTTTTCTGTGCTATCTTATTAAATGTGTCCTTCTAAACATTTCTCATCCAGACTCTTTGGTTTAAAGCTATTGAATCAGGTAATTCATCATTTATATTCCTCAGAGATGCAGAACTCTGCTCAATAGAAATTGAGGGTGCTCAGTGTCTTTTAATTTCTTGTAGTCCCTCTATGCAAAGAACACAGGATTTGCTGCTTCAGTGAATCCCAGGAGCCCAAGCTCAAGGGTTTATTTGTGTTTTTATCTTTCTCAGAGATCTGTGATTCTTTCCAGGCAAACTCTTTTCTCTTTAAAGTTCAGACCCCACCAATTCAGTGGTGTCCAAGTTTTCCACACTTCTCATGGCTCTCCCTGTGTCCTGCTCCATGGTCTGGCCCTGGGACAAACCTGGGGGACTCCATGAAAAAGCTGCATTTCCAGACAATGCAGAATTTCTGAAATCCTTCAGATATTTTTCTTCTTGTCCTAATCTGCCAGACAGCCTTCAGAAAACGGTGGGGGAAAAAATAAATCCAGAAGCTGTTTGGTTTAAGGAATTCATAATTTTTATCTGGCTTTTTCTCTGAAGTGTCACATTTCTTGGACAGACCTGAGCCAGAGCAACGCTCGGATCTTTTTTGGATCAAAGGCTCGGGTTCGCTTTCAGCTTGAGGGTTTTATGTGAAACCTCAGAGAGAAAGTCAAAGCTCTGGTCTGGAAACCATGGACACTTCCTCCCTTCAAACTCTATTTTTAATCCACAGCCACCCTTAACATAAAAGACAAAAAAATCGAGGGATGGGTGTTTTTATGGAAAGCTGTGGGAAGCAGTGGGGAGAGGGAGCTTTCCCAAGCCGGGTGGGATAACAGCTCAAGTGGCAGCTGCAGGGCAGGAAGGGGAGCAGCCCGGGGTATTCCTGCCCTCCTCCTGCTGAACCCAAGGGCTGCGTTCCCAGGCAGGCAGCCCGGGGGTCCCCCTGGGTCTCTGCCATGGGGCGGAATCAGAGTTTGGGGGAAGTTGGATTCCCAGCTTCCTTCTCAGCTGAATGTCAACATTTTCATGTCTTTCACTCCTGTCTGGGTTATTCAAGTTCTCTTCCCACTCAGAGAGGAACAAGTTCCCAGAGTGACCCCTTGAAGGTTTTCCCAGCTCTTTAAGGGAAGAGCTGCTCCTCTGTCAATTTCCAAAATCAGGGAGGAAATTGGGAAGCAGGCTGACACTTCCAGAGAACTGGGTGCTGATGATGAGTGAACTCCTATTCCCTTTAACGAGGCGGAGGGAAATTACCTGACTCCTTTTTTATTTGCCTGACACAGAAATTTCCACTTAGGATAATACCTAATTTCCTTCCCAAGCACCATCTCCTATGGACTTCCCAGTTAGTTTGTAATTGTTTTCTTTTATCTCTGTGACTAATGAAATGCCCCTGATAAAGGACTGTACGAAGAGGCAAATGGGGATATTAGGAGTCTTTCTATGTCACAAGTTCTGTGTATTCAATATGGAAATTAAATTAGGCTTCAGTCCCCTGGAAATTTATATCCTGGCCCTTGTTATACTTCATATATTTAATTAAAATGATAATATATTGGGCTGGAGTGGTAAAATTATTTGAAAAGGAAGCGATCTCTTTGGGGGCCTTATTTGGGTTGTGAATTAAAAGATGTGGAGATGCAGAAAGAATAACAAGGTCTGCTGGGAGAATGGTCAGACACTATTGGTGAGAGTTTATTTAGACCTCTAGGAAATTCAGATTAAAACGTCTCCCCGAATTAAGGTTTGCTATAACTGCGACTGCTGCACTAACACTGAACCAGAAGCCTTTTCCTGATGCTTTTCCCAGGTTTAGCTGCTACAATTACAGCCCCAGGACTCTGCTTGGGGTTTCATAAACCCCAGGGTACCCCACTAAGGTGTCCATTTCCTTTATCATCCCTTTATTTAGTGCAGCCAAAGGAAAAGCTGTCTGTTCAAAGACACTGGGGTGGGAATGACTTATGCTGACCAGCTCCAATTTTCTCTCCTTGTAAACTCTGTTTAGTGTTACAGAAACAATCCAGAGGCAGATTGTCAGTGCCACACGTCTCCTCTGACCTTTAAATCAAATTTAGCATTTCACTCTCTAGGAGGCCACCAAGGAACACTTGACAGCTCAATAAAGTGGAAATTTTAGGCAATAAGTCCAAGCATTCATGAGAAAAGGGATCAAAGCTCTGCCTCGTTGTGGAAATTCCCAAACAAGAGCTTCTGAAACTTGGCTAGAATAAAAACTTGGATTGTCAGGAGTGAGTTCTGCTGCCCTAAATAATAAATCAAGGAGCAGCCCAACGCTCTGCTCTGCCTGACGTGGCCCAGTCATCCCAGCTAAGATCAGGTAACGCAAGGCTGGGATTGCACTGCCAGGGATGGGCTGGGAATCCCAAAGCAGCCCATCCCAAAGAACCTCCCTTCCCCCCAAAATAAACCTTTATTTTGTCAAATAACAAATAATTTGGGTCAAACTGTGGGATAATAGCCTCATAATTCATAGGAAATGATGTTTCCCTGCTCCAGAGAGAGAGGAGTTCTTGTCATCCTTGTCAGGAGTTACATGGTGCAGGTGTTTATGGAAACAGCTGTGGGGTTTTTGACTGACAAAGCAGTTTTGCAGAACGACCTGGATTTTTTTTGACAGTGATCCATGTCCAAGGGCATCCTGAAAGTGATGGCGATGGGAAATGCAGCTTTGGGATCAAAGGCAGAGCCAAAACCAAAGAGAACCATTAAAACGTTTGAGGCTGCATCAAAACCAAACGTCGTTTCTGGGGAGAGAAAAAAGCAAGCCCTGATTTCAGGGACAAAAGTACCAAGGCAGAGAAGGTCTGGCTTCCAGCAATTTCCTGAAGGCATGAAAAACCCAAAATGTTGGATTTAGGCCAATGAGTAACAGCAGCAAGGGATTGGGATTTGCTGTTATCAGCTTAACAGAAATGCAAATTCAGATGGGATCCATTGTTCCTCTGTTCATTTATTGTCTATTGTTAGCAAAAAAATCCATTACTTCAATGGAAATATCAGTGGAGATATAAGTAATTACATTTCTTTTCTCCTTTTATTTTTTGCACACTTGAAAGGGGGAGAGTTACAACAAAGGGCAGGGAAATCTGGAAACAGGAAGGGAAGGTGATTCAGCAGGGGAAGGGACAAGGATCAACACCTTTTATTTTAGTGGGAGCTGGGAAAGAGAAAAGAAAAATTAAAGCAGAAAATAAATTTCAACATAAACCATCCGAAAGCACCTTATTTCATTACAGAAAACACAAGTTTTCTGTCAACCTTGCAAATAGGAGGAAAGGGCTTAGGTTCTGTCTTTTGGACATAACTCATGGAGTAATAACAGATGAATATGTTCCCAAAGTAAAGATGTATTATTTCAAATTGGCCTTATATTTAAATATGAAATGAGCTGGCATTTTGTCACGTCAGCTAATGGGGCTGCTGGGGAAAATCTGAGGATGAAAAATAGACAATTAAATGGTTCCTTTGAAAACAAAAGAGGGATTTGCATCTCTCTCTATAATGATGAGTTTGCGGTTCTTCCCTAGCAGGGTTCCAGCAAAGTGTAAATCTGCGGTGTCTGGGATCCAGAGCTCTTCAGATCCCTGGGAAAAGAGCTCCTTGTGTTCTTGTGTCACCTGCAAAGATGCCCCAGGCTGGGAAACACTGAAAAAGTAGCCAGTAACAAAACCCATTCCCTTTCATGAGCCAGAGCTGTAATTCCATCAAATATCTGGCTTGCAAAAAGGGCTGGAAGGAGCAACCGCAGTGGGCTCTGCTGAAAGCTCAGGATTCATTGCCTGGGGTGTTTGTGGTAATTGTAAGACATTCCTGTGCCTAAAAAGGGGATTCTGCAGTTTGGGAGGGTTGGGCAGCTCCCATGGCGCCGTTTCCACGCGGGAAGGTGTGGGAGGAGGAGGAGGAGGAAACGGGACAGACACCTGAGCAGCCACAGCACTGGAGTTCAGCCAGGCTGGCAGGGGTGGGCTGTTACCCTGCTTTCTCAGCCTTCTGATGTTTACATATTTTTGGAGTCAGAGAATCAGAATTCTCTCTGTTTTAATGTAAACAATAGCCAGTGTTATTGTAACCGTTTCTTATGTTTTTCATTCCTTTCCCCTGAGGAGGAAGGTTGATGGACTGTCTGTCCAGCCATTCCCGAAGAAGAGGTGTCACCTCAATCAGCCAATCCACTGTAATGGTAGAGCTGTATATATATTTCCTGAGGAAATTAAATCTTGAGATATTCTCCTGAGAACTCTCTGAAGGTCTTTATCGTGTCCTCTAGCGACAGTGGGGAGCCAGAGGGGCTGGGATTTGTGGGAATTTGTGGCAGAGGGGAGGTTTTAAGGGAATTACCAAGGAAAAACCCTGTTTGCACAGCACAATATTGCAGTGTCACATCCCAGATCGTGGAGCCGTCACCAGGCCCTGCCTGGGATGAACAGGGATGGGACAAGGGACAGCCCAGAGGCTCAGAAATCCTGATGCAAGCAAATCAGGTGGGCACAAACCCAGCAGTGCCTGAGCAGGGAAGGAGAGGAGCCCCAGCCACCTGCAGGGGCTGTGGGGGAGCAGCTCTGCAGCTTCAGAGGTTCTGCTGTAGCTGCTCTCAGCAGGACCTCCTCGAAGTGCTGGCTGAGCTTCGGGCTCTGCCTGAGGATGCAAAAGGAATTTCTGCACCTGGAATGCCAAATCAGCCCATTCTCCACACAAAAAAACCTGTCTGCACAATCAAAACTCAGTGTCTAAGCAAGATCAGCACAGGGTAGTTTCACAAACCTTGGCGTGTGTGGTTTTTGCTGCTGACATTTGCTGGAGGATTGTTCAGCTCTCCCGTGGCTTTTACGGCACAAAGGGAAAAGCTCATTCTGCAAAAAACGCTGGAATGTTGTATTGAGTCTCCAAATTCCTTCAGTCTGTTACACCTTCAAATCTCCAGGGAACCCTCTGGCTTTCCAGGGAGACTCCCATTTGGTGTTCCAGGCAGCACAAGCTCCTGCAGAGATACACAAACACCGGGAGTTGCCTTAGGGATATTTTCTCTCAGTTTTTAGCCTGGTTCCCTGAGGAATCCCTCATGTTTTGAGGGTGGGTGGGAGGTTTGTGCACGTATGTCTGTTCTTCTGTGCTCCCTTCTAAAAATTCCCATTGTTTGATTCCAAGTTTCCCGAACAAGCAAGTGAGAAAAGCTACAGTGGGAGTTTATCAGACACCAGAGAATCTGCAGCAGCCAGCAGTGCTACAAACACTTGGAGATTCAAAATGCTGACAAAGCTGCACCAGGGCTGTGAAACTTCTCAAGCTCCGAAAAAATCCACACGGGGGAATTTGTGACCTGGGAGAAAACAGCTTTGAAAGCCTAAACACAGCAGGCGTCAATCAGGAGACGCTCCTGAGGCCAGGAGTGGTCCTTAGCCAGGGAACCCAGGGATTACTCAGAGCTCGGGGCCAGAAGGGTTGGAGGGAAGGGAGGATGGTGGATTTTAGTCCTGAGCATTCAGAAACTGCTGTTCACAGGGGGTTAGGAGAGGCAACACCAGGCTGCGGAGGTTTGTCTGGGCTGGAAAATATTGCAGGGAATCAATATCCATCAATAGAGCTAACTCAGGAGCTGGAGAATACCTGCAGAAGCTGGCAGAGGCAGATGACAGGAAACCTTGGCAGAATTCAGGCACAATCAGTTCACCAGGCAGCAGAAATCCATAGAATCAGAATTCATTTGTTCTCCTGCTCAGCAGCCTGCCTGTTTTCCTCGTTTTCCCCTGTTCAGGCTGGATTTAAGAAGCTCCTCATGACAGAAAAAAACAACAGCCCCCCTATTCCAGATTTAGAGCACATCCCAACTCCTTTGAAGCTGGAATCTTGTTTGGCCCTTATAAAATATATCTTGTGAGCTGCCTCGTATTTCTCCATCATATTCCCTGCTCCTCCAAGGGGCCAGGCAGTAATTTCTCTCCAAGTTTCCCTACTACGTGACCAGAGCAGGCTCTGCTGTCTGTGCCAGCGCTGGGAAGGCTGAACTCCACAGGGGCTTTTTGTAGCTTCATATAAATCCAATTCTTTCATAAATTCCTACAAGTGGACGCAGTTGTTGGTGCCTCACTGGGCTCCCACCTCCATCCCGGGGTGAGGAGAGGGCTCCTGGTTCCTGCTCCCAGCCAGGGCTGCCCAGTGGCCAGGCCAGGGAGCAAACCTTCCTCTAACTTCAGAAAAGTGAACAAATGCAGGTTTTGCTGACAGAAGGACTTTGTGAATTAGCCCAGGTGAAACCTGAGGGAGCTCCAGAGACCGTTCTGGGTGTTGTTGTGAGCCTGGGCTCCTGCTCAGAGCTAATAACCACTGAAACCGAGGGCACAAAAGAGCTTCAGGGTGAATTTTGGAGTTCCTTACAGCTCGATGCTGCAAATAGCCCCTCAGAAGCCAACAGAAATGCTCCTGGAGAAAACACCTATTCAGCAGGGATAAGGGAATAAGAGCCCATCCCAAGGTCCTGGGGACACTGCTCAATCCAGTGTTTGTATCCAGTGTGTAATTTGAAAAATGTCAGCATTTCAGCAGTGCCACAGGAGTGCAAATGTTTCAATAGATGTGCTAGAATTGCCTGGAGTTGCAAAAGGCAGTTTTCACACAATCAAAACTGCATTTCCTGTTGATTAGCAACTTTATTTTTCCTCTCTGGAGCTGGAAAAGGGAGGAAGGAAATCGAGGTTAGAGCTGATTCACTTGAACAGAATTTCTGCCTCTGTTAAACTGAGTGCTACGAGTTGGAAATGCAGAGTGGAAGAATTTGTTACTGCTCAGCTTGACTCCAGGGGGGTGAAAATATGGGAATGTAGAACCATGATTTCAGAGTGACTGAATTAATCACTGAGCAATCCTTTGAGTAATTAAGGATCTAGTAAATTGTCAGAGCTGTGCCCCTCTGGATACTGCCCTGACTGGGGACATGGTCTGGGCCCTGGGTCACTGAAATCTCTGCCAGTCTCAGCTGGCTTTGCCATCTTTGGAGCTGAAAAAATGCACATGGAAGGACTTTGAAACAAAGGAGGGTTTGTATCAATATCTGGTAGGTGCAGTTTGGATCAGCTCTTGGCTTCTGTGAGGCCAGAATTTCTCCCCAAAGATTCAGGACTCAATCCAGAGAGGTTTCAGTCATTGTAAAATCACGGGAGCGATGCAAAGATCACTCACAGAAGTCCCAGGATCTTCACTCCTGTGTCCCAGTGCCTCGTGTCTGCTTGTCCCTAGTTCTAACAGAAATTCTCTTTTCTCTGCTCTGCATCTCCCATCTCAGCTGAGCTGCAAGGACTCCTCGGGCTGCGCTGGTTCATCTCTGAACCAGAAAAGCTCTCACTGCCTCGCATCCTCTGGAATCTGCTGTGCTCATCCAGGACATCAATAACAAAATCAGAAGGATCCCATTAAAATCATGCTCTGTGTTTGACACCACTGGTTGGGCTGAGCTGATAAGGCAGAGTCAGCCCTGAGAAGGGCCCATTGCAGGGAAAATGCTGCTATTCCCTTACCTTGGGAAATATATGAACCAGCCTAAATCCCTCATAATTACAGCAGGTAATAAAGATGCGTTTTAATAGAAGGAACTAATAGCGGGTGACACTTTTATAGAGATGACAGATGATCCGTCTCTGTGCTCTGCTCTCTGTATTTTTTGTAGAGGAGGAGGGTAAAACCTTTGAGTTGAGGCCCTAAATCAGTTATGGGGAAGCAATAAACTCCTGGCTGTGGCTTTAAAAATATTTGTCCTTTTCAAATGCCTCCTGCAAATGCTACAGGAACAAATGGGTGGTATCAGGTGAGAAATGCTGGCTCTCCACCCCAGCAGGGCTTTGTTCTCTCTCCCTTTAGCAGCCCAGTGGAACAGAACCAGATTTGAGTTCTGGTGGTTCATGAAATGCTCGGTCTGGTGCTCCCCGGGGTGTGAGAACTTGTGGCAGGAAAATCCTTGGTGCAAACCAGCAATGAAGCACATTCCAAATGGGGAGGGTATCCGAGGGCCTTCCTCCCATGCTCCTGGAGACAGCGAATCACAGCAGCAGCCCTGGCAGGGCCGTGTTTGTCCATAAAAATTATTTCCTATCTCTGCATAGAAAATCCTGTAACTAAGTTTATCATGTTGGTAAAAAAAAAAACCCTTTGAGCTTATTAAGGCTGTATTTTTTCCTCCAAACCCATGGATGGTTATTAAAGCCCTATCAGGTGCCCAGATGTGGGCTGACCTTGAGGAAGAGCAGCTCTGAGGGGAGAGATGAGAATTTGCCTTGCAGGGGACGTGGCAGCGGCAGCACCGGCAGTGACAAGTCCAGGGCTGCTGAGAAAAGCTGAGTTAGAAACTCCATTTATTTCTGACAAAGTCTCTGTCTGATTTGAACCTCATTCAGAGAGCTGGTGCTTGATAACTTGTCAGAGAACACAGAAATAATTCTGCTGGAAGGAGCCCGCTCAGCTTGGCAGGCTGGGTGAAGGCTGAATCCAATGTTTTGTCTGGGAATGAATTTCCTTCTGCAACAATTGATGGTTCCAGATGGCTCCAATGGTTCATAAGACCAACATTCTTATTCTCCTCTGGCAGGGTCTGAATTGATTCATATTGACCACGTTAATGATTCCAGTTTGCAGAACTTTGAACAGAATTGAATCAGAAAGCTCTGTGCAATTTGGATGTTCACGGTTTGGAATGAATAAATTAATTACTGTACCACCTTTTCAGCCAGAAGAGTATAATTAATATAGAAAAACAGTTTAATTCCTTTGGTTTGAAAGCATCCAAAGAGCACTCCAAATGGCTGCTCCTTTCAAAGATAAGAGCTTTCTTAAAGCAGTTTTAATTCTCTATGATTATGCCATGCTAAAATCAACTTTTGGAAAAAAACCTCCAAATACTTTTACCACAAAAGGTTACTTTCTCATTAAAATGGTGAGAAAATAGGAGTATTTTTAGCAAATTCTAGAAAAAAAAAGTTCTACTCTCGTGTTAACTATATTTAATCTTAGCTCTTGTTCCCATTCCGAGACAGATTGCCTGAGGGGAGGGGCTGGCACTGCTCCATGGAAGTTATCGCAGTTTCCGTCAGTCCCTACCTTCCAAGAGTTTCATCCATGGAAATACAGCTGTAGATACAAAACGCTGCTTGCAAGAATCCTTTCTTGCTATATTCTGTCTCGTGAGAGACTTCTCTATCTCACAAGAAGCTGTCAGTAATATTATGTAAGTATGGGCACCTGTGACCTTGCCAGGGTCTGTTTATTATACAGTAGAAAAAAATATTTTGACGATGATTGTTGTGAGATTTCAGCCAACTGCCCTGAGGGGTGGCTGAGGCATTAACCAATTAAACCATGAAGTAATCAGACTATAAAAGAGCTGTAAATAACAAAATAACTCTCTCTGCTGCACAAACTCCTGCCTGCTGCCTGATCTCTCTCTCCTCTCCTCCACCGCGGAACGGAACCTAGCAGCGACA
>WEIT01018874.1:67549-93864 GCA_013389985.1 Dryoscopus gambensis | reverse complement strand
AGGAGGCATTCATGGTCCCATTCACAGGAGCATTGCCACACCTGGTCTCAACAGATGGTGATAGAATACAAGCTCCCAGGCACATCCCACCCTGCACCCCAGGACACGCAGCATTCCAGAAATCATAAAAAGTGAGAGACATTTCTGGCCCTGCCCCCCAGACCGTTGTGGTCAGGGAGCTGCAGCTCTCACTCCAGGAGCTCTCTATGTTTCGGTGATGATTACCAGCGCTCGATGTGTTTGTCCTGCTCTGCACTGGCACTGCTGTGGCTCAGGAATCCTCTGCCTCCCAGATACAAACCCCTCTAAAAAGGATGCCATTTGTTTTTCCCAGGGAAATTGGTGAAATTAGAAATGCAGAAAAATCTCCTGCAGCTTTGATTGGTGCTGGTTCAGAGTCTGGAAAGGGTGGGAGCCTCACTCCTGTGTGTGATGGGTGATGCAAAATAAAACCCCAGTAAAACCCCCAACACCTGAACAGCCCCTTTGGATTGGGATCTCAAACTTGGATCTTGCCCTAGAGGCCTGAAAACACAGTTTCATTTTTATCTTCTCATTTTTTTCCTCATTTTTATCTCCATCTTGAGCCACCTCAATAATATCAGAGATCACCTGATCAATCAGTCATCACCTCAGGAATTATCTGATAAAACTCCTTTTTTTTCCTGTAAAGGAAGTGAGGTTCATTTTTATTTTTTGTTTTGCTGTATTCTATTTTTTTCTATTAATTTCCTACATAAATATTCGATTTTCCTCCCAAACTTTATATTTTACTTTTATCAGTGCTGGACCAGAAGTAACTGTATCCATGTATGTTCCTTCAGCTTTATTAATGACACAAGATATTTATCTAAAAACCCTCCAGAAACTGATTCATTACCTCAGACTGCAGTGAGAAACTCGCATTATTTGTTCTGAATGAGGAATGGCCAACTCCCACTTTAAGTCTCACAATGGGAAGTGCAGCACAAAGGTGAGATAAGGAACAGATCCTGGGGTTTGATTCCCAGACTGGCTGCCAAAGAACGTTCCCAGTTCCCACGTGTGGGAATTGCACATGGAACTGGGTGACAGAAAATATGCAAATGAGGTCTGCAATTACCTGGTTGGGATGCACAAACGTGGGAATTCCTTCATCAGTTTGGAAAAGCGAGCGAAAATGGATGTTTTGGACTGCAATACTGGACTTCACAGAAATCAGTCACTTATCTTGCTCATAACTTTAGGACTCTGTATTTTCTTCTATATTCTCTGTATTTTCATCCCCTGAAAGTTTCCAGCTGTGCTTTTAACAAATTTATGGGAAGAGGGTTGTATCACCCATATTATTCTGGTTTTTAACGCTGAAATACGTGATTTTAGAATGCCCTGAGCTATTCCTGAAGCAAAGCCCCCGTGGTGGTGATTTATTCAGACAATCAGAGCCAAGGCTGTGTCCGGCGTTGCTCAGAGTGACCTGGGAGCTGCAGGAGTGGACACTGCAGGAGTGGACACTGCAGGAGTGGACACTTCATCCAGGGATGGGCTGCTGTCTCCAGTTTGGATGCTTCTGCTGCCTCCCGGTTTCTCCCAGCCCTGCCTTCCCCTGGGATCCGGGGTTGTTTAAATGAACTCCTCTGGCACAGCTCCCCGGGACAGCAAAATAATTGTGTCCCACAGGCACCAGCCCAGGGAGCACCATTGGTGTCCTCAGGGAGGAGCACAAAAGAGAGAGCTTTTCTCCTTGGAGTGGGACGCACCACAAGCATCCACCAGCGCAGGTGTTCAAGGAGGCTCTGCTTGTGCTCCCTTTTCCAGCAGGAATCCAGTCGGGGAGGAACCAGGGCCCCGCTGACCCACCCCAACGTGTGTCCCACCTGCTCAGGTTCCCTGGTGCTGCAGGGNGAAGACCTTGGGTTTGGGGCTTGCTGACCCCCTAATTACGAAGTTTCTAAGATGTTTAGACTCTTGGCTTAGCAGAACTTTGGGTCTAAGCTAGTTATCGAACTTAGGGAATTACAAGTATGTGGGTTAAAAGCACTGAGGGTACAGAAAAGCTGCATAAAAGCATATATGAAGGGGGATATGAGAGGAATATATGAAAAAGCAAAAATTATTATGGCATCACTCTCTTTTCCACCAGGAATCCAGTCTGGGAGGAACCAGGGCCCCGCTGACCCACCCCAACGTGTGTCCCACCTGCTCAGGTTCCCTGGTGCTGCAGGGACAGCGTTTCTGTGCTTGCTGAGGCGCCAGGGGAGGTTCTGGGGGTGCTGCTGAGGCTTCCTCAGCAGGGCTGGAATGAGCACACATTTTCCCCTGATGCCAGAGGAAGGGATGTCCGTCTGCCAGCTGGGAATTCCTTGGCCAGCAACGTTTGTACAGCATGAAATTATTAATAGAAAACAGCATGGGCTACTGAAAAATTCCTTCTCTTTTAATTTGGCATTTTTTACTTTTTCAGAATATTTAAAAGTCTTGTGCAGCTCTGGGGCCAGGGGGTCCCCCCCAGGGCCTCTGTGGCTGTCAGAGCTGTTCCCCACAGCCTGGAAGCTTTGGGAAATATCACTTCATTTTAAAAATTGCTCACAACTATCCCCAAACTCTCCTGGCTCAGTGTGTTCTGATTTTCTTTCTGAAAGCAGGCCTTGCTCCTTTTTCCCAGGACTTGCACCTCACGCCATTTTCTACAATTGTCCAAAGCTATTTCCATATTCACAATGCCAAATCAGAGCCTGATGAGAAAAACCCACATCCCACCTTGTCTCCTTTCTCTCAGCCGACTCCAGTGAAAGAATTTTCTCCATCAGATTGTGGCAGAGTCAATCTGTAATCACAGGGAAGTCCTCACACAAGATTATCCTCACAGCACCCACAGGAAATGTGAAGTCCTTTCCCACACATTGATTCCAGAATGTTCCCCACCAGGACACCTCCTGCTCCAGCAAGTTTCCCACGAAAGGGCAAACTTCTGATTTATTAAATAGGTTTTCTTTTAAGCGGGATGATTATGAAGCTGGGCAAGGTTATTATAATATCTAAAACTCTCCATTTGTCGATTTGCCTGCAAGAAGAAACAATAAAAAGAGCTTCTCTGTCAATATTTCTGATATCAAATATTTAACAATGGTTTCTTGGCAACTGGAATGTAAAACAGGACTGTTGAGCTTGGATCCAAGGGTTTGTTTTATCGGGCTACAACTGAAATCTGCAAATGGCAAAAATGGTGCTTAAACAACAGGAAAATTTGTGTAGCAACTGCTGCATAATGAGGAAGCTCAATAGCAGATAATTGCATGAAAAGTACTTTAATGCTAAGTGCCTACTTTAAAAAATTGTTGCAGGGTTGGGTTCATAATTAGATTATAATTATAAGCAAACATGAAATGGTGATTACTCTCAGCAGTTTGGATGGGTTTTCTCAAAGCTCTGTAGCTCCTTTTTCCTGTGTGAGGCATCGTGGTGAGGGTTCCTGTGCTCCTTGCTCTGCCCCTCTCAGACACATTTATAATCTAGTCTTTCTATGAAATAAAATGCATTTCTGCTGGACTGCCATTCACAAACAGGGATGTTTTTAGCTTCAAACAAAAAAGGATGGGGAAAAAAAAATCTATTCCTTGTCCTTGTGGTAAAAGTCAATGAGCTCCAATTAGGCAAAATCAGGCTCAGATATTCCCTGGATGTAAAATGACTGCTGGACAAAGCTGCTCCTCTCAGAGGTGGGAGGATGCTCTGCTTGGTCCTGAGGGTGGTGCCAGGATCAGGATCAACCTCCGAGATGCTGATTTAAGAGAGGGAAGAGATGGCGTGGCTGGTACCTGTTTTAGTGCAGAGCACACACCCAGCTGACTCTGGAGGGAAAATTCTCTTTCCCTCTTCCCTGCTGTCCCGGGGAGTGTCTGGCTCTGCTCAGCTTTTAGAGGAATTGCTGGTTTGCACCAAGCCATTTTTGAAGCTGTGGCTCACAGGTGCTGCTGCTTGGAGGGTTTGGATTTCAGGGAGAACTGAAAACCAGAGGAAAATGATGTCTGTGTTTGCCCCAGGAGACTTCCCGAGGGCTGCAGTGCTTTGCTTTGTTTGCACCACTTGGGAAACCTGTGAAATCGAGGTCATTGTTCCAATCTGCCTCTGCCCTCAATCCAGGATTCCCCTCTGCCCAGCCAGAACAGAAGAACTCCTTCACCCCACTCTTCCCTCTCCCGGAACCTGGGACATGCCTGTACCTTCAAACAGAATTCCCCCTGGCAATGGGAGCCTTCATCCCTTCTGTCACTGGGCTCTGGGTCATCAGTCCCTCTGCTTGCAACACCATCCCCATCCAACAGCCCTGAGCCTCATCCCTGAGCCTTTCCCCTGACCCTTTCTGTTTCTTGTGCTTTTATAAAAGTTCTTTGGTGCATTTTAGGACCCTGGGCTGTGCAGCACTTGAGTTGTGTGTTGTGCCAGCTCGGGATGAAGGCTGCAGTGCAGGACGTGAATAATCTGCCCTACAAAGCCTCGTTCCCTCTGCTTTTCTGTCTCCCTGCTCTCTGCGCTGGCACTTGGGTCCATCCCCGCTCCCCCAGGGAAGCACTGAAGCCACAAGTCCCTTGTTTTAATAACTCTGCAGCCCTTGGAGAGCTAATCCAGCTCGCAGGGCTCGGAGGTTTGTGCTGAACTCAAACTTCCCTCAGATCGCTCACATTCCCCCCGCGAGCCTCGCCACTTCCACGCAGCGTGATCGAAGCTCATCCCTTGGGCTGTGCCCAGCACAAATCAGAGCCACCCCAGCAACGTCAGGAGGAGTTATCCACACCCATGAGGAGACAAATAGCCCTTCCAGTTCTCCTCATGCACACAGAAATCCTCGAGTGTTATTTTAATGCTTCAATTTAATGACAGATCTCATCTGTGCCAGCAGACCTGTCCCTCCTTCCTCCCTTCCAGACAAGACACAACCAGCCCCCAGCTGCTTTTTAAAACCCTCACGTGAGCAGCAATCTGCTCCTAGATGTGTCCTCTTCCTTCTTTTCTTCTCTTTTCTGCATACAACATCACAGCAATTCCCCTCACTGTGAAAATAATGCGTTTCTCACATTAATCTTATTTGGGGAACAAGTTATAATTTAGCTTCTTTCTGCTGCCAGCTGGAAGGCTGAAGAGAAAAGGCAACACAGTCATTTTTGACAAGGCTGGAGGAGATTTTTTTGGGCAGGTGCTGCAGCTTCAGGGCCTCAAACCTAAATCAAGTTTCTACGGCCAGGGGCGTTGTAAAACCTCTCCCCTCCATGTCCTCAGATACAGAGGAGAATATTTCATTTACCACATGTGCCCACATGTTCCAGCAGGGAGAATCAATACTGTCTTCCTCCTGCTGAGCACAGCTGGAATTTTTAGCTGGGAAATATTTGGAGCTCCCAGGGGAACTTCAGGGACGTCTAAGGGGTCCCCGCTGCTTTGTGCAAGCTCCATCTGTTGGGAGCTTGGACCCTCTGTGGAGCATCCCAAACTCATCCCATTTCTGTGAAAATAGGAGTGAAACCACCAGTCTTGGTCTTATGGTGCCTGGCATTGCTGGGATCCACTTCTGCCATAAAACCAGGAATGGCAGCCTTGCTATAGATTCCAAAAGCATCCATTTTATTTATAGGTAATCTTGTTTATTCATTTATTATCCTTGTTTTTCCAAAAATAAACCAGTTTTGGTTGTGAAAGAAAACAAGCCCAATCCCTCATGGAAGGCAACAAACACAATTAAAAGCACTGGTTTGCAAGTAAAGCATCCTTTGGTTGGATTCTGCTTTATTTGCATCTTTGTGATATGAATCTCTGTCTTTCAGCTCTGAAGAGAGATGATTTAATTCTGTCTCTCTATTTCTCCCTCTTCCTCCTGCACGCTCTCCCTTAGCACCACTCCAATCCCTCACATTGCGTTAGAGGCTCGTTTTATTCATTTTATTTATAATTAAGCAGTGACGCAGTCATGTATTGTTGCTTTTGAAGGATGTTCTCAGCTATTTTGGAGATCCTAAGCAGGGTGCATTAAGGTTAATTACCTACTAATTTACAGTATAAAATGCACTCGCAGGCACTTTGATCTTCACTAATTGTGGCACTGAACAAAGTAAATAAGAGTTTGCTTACATTCCAGCAACGTGACCATGAAAAAAAACCCTTTATGGAATTTATGGTGTCCTTTCTGTCTCCTTGGCTTTGGTGGCTCATGGGCAGCCTTCAGTGGGGAATGATCCAGAGGAGTGAAGTCTCTCCGTATTCATTTCAGAATGATTTTCCTTTCTTAACGCAATTCAGATGTCAAACGTAGAGCAGCTGACTTTTATTGCATTGCAGGATATCAAACGTGCTGTGCTGCCGAGGCAATAAATGCTAACGGGCTTTGATGTGATGGAAAGGTGCTTTTGAGGGTCTCAGGACAAAGTGGAAGGACAGGAAGACAAAAGCATGAACTGAGTTAGAGAAACTGAACAACGGGATCTTGCTCGCTCCTGGGACTTTTCCTGCTCTTTTCCTCATCAAAAAGCGTCTGTTCCCAGGTCTCCAGGTGGCAAAAAATCTGTGTGGCTTCACTGAATCCCTACAAATGGGCAGAACATTCCAAATGAGAGGAGGCAGGGTTAACTGTTGGAACCAGGCTGGGCTGGAGCTCTGCTGGCAGCACTGGGAGTGTTCCAAGATCCCCGGGGCTGAAGGCTCGTGGTCAGCCTGGAAGTTATTCCCAGCTCATGGAGCGTGCAGAGAGAACATTCCCAACTCCCACTTTGTGCCTTGCTGGAGGCTTTTTTTAGTGATTCTCAGGGGAGGCTCCTCAGCTGGGCTCTATGTAGGACAACAGGGAGCAAAGGGACTGGGAGAGCAAAGGCAGAATTCCCCACGGAAAGGATAAAACCTGTGCGCCTGCAGCTGGCCTGTCTGGTCTCCTCCAAAAGCAGGCAGGAGTCCATGCTGCCACGATAATTTACTCTGTCAGAAACAGATCTGCTAATTTGGGTTGGTGTTAAGTTGGAACACTGTCATGTGGAGTTTAAGTGTTCCATGACTCGTAGCAGCATAACTCTCCATCAGTTCAAGCTGTTTCCCTCAACTTTCCTATCATGGATTTTACCTTTGGCACAGCACCAGTGCAAGGATTTTTAGCCTCAGATTTCCAGTTAAAACACCCTTCTGTACAGGAGGGAACTTCATTCAGGTGTTCAGAATGGACTTTTGGGTTTCTTTTTTCTGGTGCAAAGTTGAGTAGCTGAGAAAGAAATTGGGATATTTTGGGGATGCTGCAGAGCTGCATCTCACACCTTGTGGCACGCTTACAGATCTCTCCCATTAGGTGTGAGCAGCGTGGGAAAGCATTAATTGCACTTAATAAATATTAATGTTTTGGAGAAGGAGCCTCAGCAGCTTTCCAGCTTCCTGTGCTCTGCTGGAAGCAGCACTCAGGAGCAGGAGGAGCAGAAAGTGAGAACACCGAGCTCAGGAGACGTCGGCCTGTCTTTACAGAGAGCATGAAAAGATCAGGCTTCGACATTTCCTGCTGCAGATGGTCAAATGCTTCGCCTCCCTTTTTCTTCTCCTTCTCTTTGGTGTTCAGAACCCATTCAGAAATTTCCCATTAAAGCCTTCTCAAAAGTTTCACTCCCAGATGGAACTGCCATTCTTCCTCCAGCTGGATTCCAGCCTGACAATTTGAAATAAAAACTCGGGGCCTTTCAATTTCCTCGCAGAGGAAAATGGGAGTTATTTGGGGAATAGATTCCCCTCATCGCTACCACTGTCCAACTTTCTTAAATTCTTTTAAAGAAAGTTGTAACAAAATGAAAAAGGGAGAGTGTAAAGATATTTTTCTCATTTTTGGCTTCTTTTATTGCAGCAAAAACCTTGCTGGAAAGCAAAAAAAGGGATGAGAAACTTGGAGTGGTTCCGAAGGTATTCTTACTTCTTAATATCGTTAAATACTCTCAATTAAAACTCTTAGCAGATTGTAGGAGGGCAGGTTTGGAGGTTTTTGAAACTTGCTTGCTTTAGACCTTTTCCTCCAGCATTTTCAGGAAAAAGACTCAGAAAAGAGAGGCAAAGAGGAGCCCTGAGCTATTCTTAGTTGTTCAATGGTATTTTATGTAAATAAACATCAATCAGCAAAAATAATCCAGAATTTATATCGGGTGGCTGGACACTGCTAAAAGCCTTGGTGTAACATATAACAAAGCTTTCACTTTTAAGGATCAAAACCTCCTCATTCTTGAGGATTCATTTCAGACAAAACTGTGAAACAAAGGGTGATTTATTGAGAGGAGACCTCAACAAACCAGGCAGTGACTTCACCTTTGAAATGCTGCTCTTGCACCCAGTGTGGAACTGGGCAATCTTTACATTTAAAGGGAAATCAATACCATTGATTCCACAAAACAAAAGCTGCTCCATGAGAAACTACTACAAAATCTGGCTGTTGGAAAAACACATTGTTCTTAAATCAAACTGATCGAAGTCGGGATGAGTTCTTGTAGCCAGACACGATGAGGAAAATGCACAGGGAGAAGCAGGAATTGCACATCTGATCAGGAAAACTATGGCAGGAGCTTCTTCTGTCCTTGTTCCTTTCTCATGCAGGGAAGGAAATTCAGCTGTGCCAGGACTGCTGACAGAGCTAAAGGGATATTTTTCAGTTTTAGTAGCACCATTCCGCCCTAGCACTGAATTTCTGTTTAATAGTTTGATCAGTCTTATATAAAGCAACACTGGGTAATTAAACTGGCATCCAGATCACCCATGGAAATGTACAATGGTCTATTTAAAGGCACAGAATAAAGTAAATTATGACTTAGGCTGACACAAACCAAAATTTTCCATGCAAAGCGGCTACTCTTAAATTTCTTTAAGGTGGTTCTTTGTTAAAGCCACACAGTTCCTTAAAGGAAAAAAACAACCTGTCTGTCAGAGATACCTCAATTATCTTTATTTTACACTGTTTTTCTTCTAGAAATAATAGTAAAGAAGGTGCTCGGGATGCTTTTATCTGAGGCAATAAACCTCTAGGATGTTCCAGTGTAATTAATTGCATTGCTTAAAAGTAAGGGCCTCCAGCAGAATATACAAGCCTTGACATTTTTGTTGTGCATAAACTCGATTAGGCTTATGCCAGAATTAAGCATCAGGATTATATTTTCATTCCATTCTTAAATTCTCATTAAAACTAAAATAAGGGAAGCCTCCAACAAAAGCCACACTTGAGTAAAAAGTGATGACACATTCCGAGACTGAGGGATCTGAGGGCTGAGATCATCGTGTCATAAATACGTTCCTTCCACGTTTGTCAGCTGTTAATTGACATTTGTAAAAAGAGGTTTTAAATGCTCCAAAAGCGAGCCAGGCTTTGCAGAGAAAAAACGGCACAGCCTTCTTTTATAACACGGTTCCATCAACTCGATTTGCTGCTGAGTTATAAAGCAATTAAATGTTATCAGGGGCGGGCTGGTCCCAGCCCAGCAGGATCCAAATGGGGTTCCAGGGAGAGTTTCACCCCAAAAATCTCCTCTGGGGCTCGGGGAGGGTGAGACAGCCCCACGGGAGGGAACTGCAGCACAGCCCACTCTGGGAGCTGCTCTGCCAGATGTTGCTGCTTCATCAAACACAAGAAATTGGGGTTTTTTTACCCGAATCGAAACAGGGAACAGAATCCTAGAGACCTGATCCATGGAGAGGGTGAAAACAGGGAGAAGACAGGAGGGAATTTCAGCATTTAACTAAACAAATGGTTTCCAGAGGGCTTGGATTTCCAGACTCTCTGGCCGGTATTTTTCAACACTGAAGATTTTTTATTTTTCAATGCCTGAAGATCCTGAGCAACCTGGATTCCACCAGAGGTTCTTAGAGAAACAACCCTGAGCTGTTCCTGATAAAGGCTTTTAGTGGCTTACCCTGAAATGTTATTTTTCTACTTTTAGCCTTCTCTTTTGATCTGTTTTGAGCCGGGCTGCAGGCAGAGGATGCTCCAACACCGGGATTTCTGTCAGCAGTGGGATATTCCTCCCAATATTCCTCCTAACAGCACACCAGCCCTGCCTTTTCCTGCCCCACGTGCTCTCCCTCTGCTCCCAGCCCTGGCAGCCCTTCCAGCCCCTCTCCAGCAAGAAGAGCTCTGTTCCCATGGGTCAGGGCAGTCATTCCCGAGCTGCCTTCACTCAGTTCCTTCCTCCAGACATGAGGGAGCAGCTACAGCTCTGCCCACTGACCCCAGCCCCTCTTTCTTCTGCTCTTTATCCCCACTCCTTTCCCAGGGTGTGAGTCTGCGGGAGGGCAGCTTTAGTGAGCAGGCTGCAGATTATCACATTAACCTGATATTTATTTGAGACAGAAAGCCCTGGCAGAAGGCAGTGAGGGGAACTTGGTGACAGCTCAGTGGTGGTTTGATATCTCTTTGTTCATCAGGACTAGTTTTGTCCCTGTGCTTTCCTCGTGTGGGAGAATGGACAATGAGCAACCAGGTTCCTTGAATCAAGGGCTTTCCCAGTTGTGGCCCCATTAGAAGATATTTCTCTGTGGCCATGTTTTTAAGGCTGTTAGTTTGATTCCCACTGCCTGTAGCTTTGCAAAGTTGTAAATAGAAAATCCCAGAGTGGTTTGGGTTGGAAGGACCTTAAAGCTCATCCCATTCCACCTCTACCATGGACAGAGACACCTTCCACTATCCCAGGGTGCTCCAAACCCCATCCAGCCTGGCCTTGGACACTTCCAGTATATATTAAATATGCAGAAACTGGAATACGAATGAATCGAGCTGAAGTCCCAGCATGAAATATGTATGATTGTCTCCCACGATTTCTGTAGAAGCAATTCCATTTTGCATTTGGATGTGACTTTTACTGAACTCTCAGGGGTGAGCTAGGACTCTGTGTGTTCAGTTCAGTTCCTCCAGCCCTGGAAATCTGAAATTCAAGACTGCAGCTTAGAACTCTCTTCACACATCACTCTGCAATTTGTACAACTTTCTGGAGGAAGTGTCCTCCATCAGGTAAGAGCTCTTTACTTTAAGGATTTGTTGGATCCATAGATCATGTGCTGAGCAGATCAGTTCTGGCCAGACCAATGCAATAAAGCAGAAATTTTCTTACTTTTGTGTGCTTGAGGCCACATTCAACAAAAAAATACCTGTGGCAGATGTTCTTGCAACTTCATACACTCACTTTAACTGTCTGTATTTTCAATCCCAGGCTCTCAGTCAGTCCTGCTCCTTTTACAGCCAGAAATCCCCCAAGGCTGGCAAATTAAGTGCCCAGGGTGAGTGTGAGTGTGTCCCTCTGCTCCTGGCTGGAGCCTTTTCCAGCTCCCTTTCCGGAGCCTCGAGTCCTGCAGCTCCGGGCTGCTTTGGGCTGCAGCAGCGCCAGGTTTGCAGCACGTGGAGCCCCGACCTCGCGCAGTGCATGAAAGGATTTGTGTGGCTCTCAGGCTCTTCTTTATCCTGCAGAAACCCAGTAATGAGCACAGAGCTCGGGGAAACTCAGCTAAACTGGGGAACTCTGGAATATTTGTGTAAAATAGCAGCTGGGAAGAGAGCTGGGAACAAAAACATCCCTGTGCTGTCTGGTGCTCGTTTTCTCTGCGACCAATTCCAAAATCTCCAACCTCAAAGAGAAATAAAAATATTGTTGGCGTTTTACGTTTTGCATTGCATTGCCTTTGAGCACCCCAGTGTTTTAAGGGTGGGAATTCTTCATGAGATTTCCTGCAGATGTGAGGTTTGTATCTAGAATCTGGCCTGAATTAAGATGATTTAATCCTGTTCCATTTGAGGTCCTCGGTTCTGATTTTAACTTGTGCAGCAAACAAGGCTCTCCAGCCTCCTCCTTCCCACTGAAAATTCAGGGTGAATTAAAAGCAGCCCTACAGCCACTATTGAGAGCCATTCATAATTGTCTCTATATTTCTGTTTTAAGTGCATTTTAATGCCAGTGCTGTGTTCAAGGCCAGGCACCTGGGAGCTCATTGCCACACGAATTAATCTTGCTGTAACCAGTCCCCAGCAGTGCAGCGATTTTCTGCAGCACTACAACTTCACCCACACCAATATTTCTAAGCCTAAGTGGGGTATCCTTATCTGCTGGTAAAGAATGAGCATCTAGACCCATCCAGCTGCATAAATACATTAATAATCCAGTTCCCAACCATTTCAAAGGTGGACGGCAGGCACTCTCCTCACTCTGTGTAGACAACATCAGACAGAAAGCTGAGGGGAATTGGTGCGTTCCTAATGCCAGTAGGAATTTTAAGGAAGCATCTTTAATGCATTAAAGGATAACGTGTACCTTGTAACCCGCTCCATGCTGGTACTTCTGCACTTGGTCATTTGGGGAAATAAAAACACAGGAATTGTTAGAGATGATAAACAAGTTTAGCTTTCCAAAAGCTATAAATTTATTCAGATCCCACAGGCCTGGTGCTGCGGGAACATTCCCCAGGATCAAACCCTGTTCTTAAACCCCACAGGCACAGAGCACTCAAAGGGATTTAGGAGCATCCCAGGAAACGTCCCCGGGTGTGGCACTTCCAAGGGACCGGGTGCTTTGGAGACAAAAATCTCACCGCAGTTTTCTTGAAGACTGAAAAAGGCCTCAAGACAGAACAAAGATGAAAGTTTTGGGACCCATCTTCCCCCTGGGTGGACAGCGAGGAGCCCCCAAAAGGAGGGTGGGCTCACCAACGCTGGCTGAAGGGCAGAGTCTGCCAGGGATCAGCTCCTCTGGGGCTGGAGGGAAGGGAATTCTGCCCTGTGGGATAACCCTGGGAGGGCTGGGTCATCCTGAGGGCAGCCAAAGGGCAGGGAGGTGCCCCAAGTCCCGTCCTGGGGATTGCTCCTCTTCCCAGCTGGAAGAGGCTGGGATTTGGGAGGCCTAAAGCAACACCTGCTCCCCCAACCCCAGCTGGGCTACAGGGGGTGGGTTTGATATTTATCACCTCGGCATGGCCCTTCGTGGCTAAAAGACAGCAGAGTTTTATTCTTTGTCAGTGAATATGAATGTGACTCCCCCTGATTTTGTCTCTGAGGGTCTGGAGCCCAAACCCACCCCCACCGCTCCGGTTCAGAGACTCCTGGAAGAGGGAGGGGATCTCAGCAGTGAGCAACGCCCCTGGTTTAGCCCAGCAAGAGGAATTTGCTTGGCTGCCTGCAAGTTAAATTACTTCTAAAAGCATCACCTACCCCTGGAAAATCTCTTCTGTTGCTGCAACAAAGAATTAAGCACAAGCACAGCTTCAGACACGGAAGGGAGTGGACCCAAATCCGTGAAATCCCTTCAGATTTTAGCACAGGACGTGTGCTCCGCTATCTGCTGGATCCTGTGCTGCTTACGTGTGTGCTGATTATGGAAAGAGGCCTCAAGGTCTGCCTTACACTCATAAATAGCTTCGGGATCTTTTCAGAGTCTGCTTTCCCAGGAGCAGAAATTCAGGGATGCTCAGGAGTTTCTGCACCAGTTTCTGCAAGCCTGGTTTGTCTCCCACTGTTCAGAGATATCAATAATGCCCACGTCTCTCAAGTGAATTTGAGTGGGATTTGGTCTGTCATCAGTTCAAATCTCACCCCAAAATTCAATCAATCTTTATTCAGCTTCAGAATGGGCTAAATTGTTCAGATATTTTAAAACTCTTCTTCCTTAAGGCTTCTGAGTGAAATTCTACATTTATTTAATAAAGCAGCCAGGATTTACTACACCAGTGCTGGTAAGCACTTTTTACTCTCCTCAAGACAGATTAGAGATGACTGTAGACTTTTTTTTGCTACAGCTGCACAAGTTTACAAGTCACAATTGAATTACCAAAGTGAGGAAAAGAAAGATTATTCCTGTGGGTGCAATGCAGGTTGCAGACTTGTTTTCTTTTAAAGCAAGGTTTAAAGAATTAGCAATAAATGTTATCAGCTGCAGCTAGGAAATGATGCTGACTTGTTCTTTTGTGGGGACCCTGCGGGGCGTCGTGAAAAGCAAATTCCGTAGCTGAGCTTTCCAGAAAAAAATCCAACAATGCCCTTTTGTGCACCTTAAACTCAGATTTACTGCAGAGGAAAAAAGCTCAGCTTAAAGGCATCCCTGGCCTGCCCCTGAAGTTGCACGACCTGCAGTGCTTAAAGAGTTATTGATTTATTTACTGCTTAAACAGTGTGTTCCTGTGGTGATTTTTTGAGTGCTATTTTTCCAAGTTGTGCAGGTGCTGTCGCACATCAGGCCTTGCTCTTTTTTCCTGCATCCAAAAAGAAATAAATATTGCGAGCCATCACCTTTTTTCTCCACGAAATGCGCTCGCTGCATTTCCTGCTCTGCTGAGCAGCCTCGCGCTGTAATCCCTCAGATCAGGGGCTCAGTGAAATTTCTCATCTCGGGGCGAGTTCCTGACGAACCGTCAGAGTTTAGGAGTGCTCACAGTCGTTATCTTGAGGTGCTGTCATTACTGGAAGCCTCTTTTAAGCCGCCCCCATGTCTCAGCCAGGACTGACACCTACAAGCACAGAAAAGCCTTTTCCGCCAGCTGTATGTGCAGAATATTCAGTACAGCCCCTAAAAACCCCGGGATTTGGGCTGCGAGTCCAAACTCACCACCATTCCTGTTCCTGACACTGTTGTATGATCAGAGCTGAAAGCCCTGGGCTGTCTCTCAGAGACCTGAAGAAAAGTGTCTTCCCCGCTCGTTCAGGGGAGTAATTCCTGTACAAAAAGGAGCTGACAGCTGAATCCCGCCCACTGAATCAGTGTTTGCAGCAGACTAAGCCCCGGCTATCTCACTTAACCACTATTGAATTCGAGGCAACAAAGATAGATGGTCTTGGAGTTATCTCCTGCAGAAGCCTTTATTATTTTTGTGGAAACCCATTTAAGCACTCCACAGAAAGTAAAACACTCGATGCCGCTGGCGAATTCGCTCCTCTCACGCTGCCCTGGTGCTCCTCAGCATTCCCGTGCTTTAGGTGTTCATCCCTCAAATATTTTCACTACTTTGCTTTCTAGAAATGAGCCGGAGTTCATTTCTCCCAAGGAAATGAGGAGCGAGGTGTCCTTGGAGAGGTCTGTACCTCGGGCTGTCTCCTGTTCTGGCTGTGAATCTGGGTTGCACTGAGCTCTTCCACCTGGACTCTGCTTCCTGCAGCTGCTCCCCGGAATTTTTTTTCCATTTTCCTGGCGTTGAAGGTCTCTTCAGTGTCTTTCTTCAGTGGCCAGGGAGATTTATGAATAAAAATGAAGAAAAAAAATTGTCCAAAAAATGTCCAAATTTCACAGTGTTGGGTAACTGAGCTGAGTTGGTTAATTTGTACCAATAACTGCTGGACTAAGCCACGTTTATCAATATTTCAATATTTCTATTAAATATCTGTGGTTGTCTAAAAATCCACAGAGAGGAAAGGAAAGGGTGAAAGGACCCGTGACCTCTTCCCCAGCTTTGGAGGGACCGATGACACTTCTTGGCCACTTCTGAGGGTCTCACAAGACCACCAGAGTTACAATTTATAGAAATCTTTAATGAACAAATAAAATTAACTGGCCACCACCATCACATCATGAAGCAGTGCCTGAGGGCGAAGGTGCAGTCGGGTTTCAGGCATGAAGAAAATCACCTTTTATGTGAAAGCTGGACCTTTTCTTCCACGCCCTGGCCCTAAAGTGCCCAAAATCTTCCTGGAAATTTCTCTGAGCTTGACCACTGGTGAGATCGCTAAGCCAGGTGAGCTTAAAGTGATCTGGATTTCCTCAACACAATAAATCCATAATGTTTGATCTGCCCTGAAGGGAAACCAGCACTCCCCAGGACATTAAAGATACCTCCTGAAATTATAAAAGAAAGCAAGTTTATTAAATCTCTGTGCAGGCTTTTCAACAGCCAGTTCTGTGTGCTTTAGCAAATCGATGCATAGGATGGAAGTAAAGATTGTGGGGAAATGGTTGCTTTATGTTAAAAATAAATAAAGAAATAAATAAATAAAAGAGAGAGATTTGGAAATATCATTACCAAAAAAAAATCCAAATGAGCTTCCAAAATTGTACCATTCTTCCCTTAATTAAATTCTGGTGACGAAAGAACCCCACAACATTCTTTGAGTGGTCTGATTTTTTTATTTGCAAACATTTATTTCAAAAGTTCAAACCTTCTATTTCAGCATCAATTCTTTCCCTTTTCTCTTCTAGCCAATGTAATCTTTCAAATAAAAAGTGAGTTTCAAATTAAATACGGAGGGTTTTGGATGCAAAACAACTCTCTCCTTTTATTTGCAAAATAAAAATTCATTTTTTTCTAATTCATCTGCGTTTGGCAAACAGTAATTGGATCCCAGTGGCATTTCCTGGTCGGGAATGGCTTTGAGTAGAATTAAATTTGGGAACCTTGTGAAGGCTGCTCAGGTGCTTGGGAGGCTCTGGAGGAGAAAAATGCCCCAACTCTGGCACTGACCTTCCTCTCTGAAAATGCATCTCTCAACTCTGCTGCTTTCTACTGAGTTCTTTAGTAGAGCACAGACAAATCTTTATTTTAATTCATTTAATTGCACAGCTTCAACTCAAGGGAGATTGAGCCTTGCTGGATCCTTAGGATTTTTTCTCACTTTTTCAGGTGATGTTAGCTCTAAAGGCAGCCTTTGTTGGAGAAACCCATTTGCTCACTGCAAACAGACTTCCTTTTACAAAGCAAGGCATAAAGCAGAGCCCCAAACATTGATTTTCGCTTTGAGCAGGACTCCAGGGAGGTACCAGATGTCTGATTGCCATCCTCAGGTTCTACACAGCCACCAAACCCCCGGGGTGGTTCAGACCCTCCCTCTGCGGGCACACCTTGTGCCCTGCACCGAGCTCTGCCACCGCCCTGGTGCCCCGGGCATCCCCCTCCTCCCAGCCTCAGGATCATCCAGCACCTCCAAACCTCCTCCCAGTGAGATCAGGATCCAGCATTTCCCTCGTGCCGGCAGCAATTCCCAAACCTCCACTCTCTCAGCTCGTTCTGCCCCGTGCCAGCCTCCCTGCCCACACCTTGGCACCACAGCGGGGTGAGGGAGCTGCTGTGGGGGGGTAAAGCCGGGCACACGCAGGAATCCAGGGATAAAGCTGCTTTGTTTGCCCATCCCCAGTGCTCTGCGCTGCCCGTGGGCATCTCTGGTCCTCCAGCAGGACCAAAAGCCATCAGTTACCACGTGGTGGCTGCAGCAGGATGGGTCAGCACTGCAGAAAATGTATAAACAGAACAGATTGAGGTCATTCAGTGAAGTGAATAATAGGAGAAGAATGTATTTAGGTTAAATTCTTTGTTATTTTGTCCTTCCCACCTCCCCCCCTTGGGTATTTCCCCCACATCAGATACAAGCAAAAAAAAAACCCAACAAAAACCCCCAGATCTGCCATCCCTCTCCAGAAATGAGACTTTCTCAGATTATTTCGGATCGCTTTGTTCCTTTGCAGCAAAGAAGAAGCACGAGGCAGAAGGAAAATGAGGGGGAAAGGGGGGAAGGAAAAGAACCTGTTAAAAATGATGCAATTTTGCCCTCCCCCCAAACTGGGAGGATTAAAACAGTGATCACAACTTCCATCGAACGCCTCAGCTCGCAGCTCACACCCAGCAGACTAATCCAGCCACTTCCCCGTTATTCCCATCATCAGTTACATAACAGTGCCTGATTTTATCATTATTCTTTGTGTCCATTCTCCTTAGGGTGGGAAAGGGCTTTATTCCCCTCCCCATTCCCAGCCAGCAACAGATGAATAACTTCAGCTGAGTGTCCAAGACAATTTTCTTTTCTCAAAGGAGCCTTTTCTGTCTGGACAGCAACGGCACAAAAAAAATGTTGTTGTGGCATGTGCCAGCCAATAAATTCCGTCCCTGGGCATCTTCACTTATTTCCTTTGAGTTATCTGGGTGATGTTATCTTTAGAAGACAAAGAGTTGGAATATTTTAAAGAGCTCTTAAAATATGAAGCGCAACAGTCATGAATTGCCAAGGTAAAAGATGTTGCCAACTCGGAACCCCTTAAAAAAGGAGAAGGACATAAAGGAGGAGAACATTTTTCTGTTTTCTTCAGCCCATATTTCATGTTAATGGCTCAGCTCCTTGGTGTGATCATGACCTAGAACTCCTTGCATTTATTTCTCTATTTTAAACCTGCTTGTAGAAATACTCTGTATGCAGATGTGGGGCTTAAAAAAAAGAGTTGGCAGCTAATTGTGAAATTCTTCAGGCATTTCAAACTCTTGCACTGCATTCATCTTTCTAGGAGTGTTATTTAGATGTAATATGGAAGGGGGAATACAGCAGAATTCCATTGATTCCTAAGCCATCCTTTGTATTTAAAAATGTCCTGTATCAGAAAAAGGATGGATCCAGCAAACGGAACAGGGCCGAGCCCCAGGACTGGATGTGTTGGCACCTGGGAATCATTTCCCAAACCCTCTCCATTTTCTCAGTAGGTTGCAACACTTACTCAGCCACAAAAGGGCACAAAGTGGTTGAATTAACACCCATAAAATGTTCAGATACTGCTAGGGAATGATGTAACATAGATCACGTATAAAACCTTGCTTAAAAAAAAGGAAATACATTTTCCTTCTCTATGCTTCAAAGCTGGTTTTTCCTTTTTATGTAGAGACAAAAGAGCTTGTGAAACATTCAAAGCTACCTCGGTGCCTTTTCCCAAAACCCTTCTGCCACCTCTTTTGAACAGGATCTTTTTGGGCTCTGCAGCTGTTTGGCTTGTGCGGCCCAAATTCTTCACAGCACAGAGGGTTCAACACACAGAGGAGATTTCTCCACTGGATGAGCAGAGGCGAGCAGGGAGACCTGGCCCTGTCAACAGCATTTACATCACTGAGGAGTGACAGAAAGGAAATTGGAGAGGGGGTTTCCCATCATAAAATATGGATAAAAATATAAATAAACCAGGTAAAAAGTAAAAATACTGATCTCTTTCATAAAGAAACCGCTGATAATAACAATAAATCTGTTTTTCTCGAAAGGAGCTTCTTTCTTTCGTCCTTACCACATGTGGCTGAAAGGTTTTCTTGCACAATCAACTTTGTCAGCTACAAAGCTCCCTGCTAAGTGGGTAAGGATGTGGGTATGGATCCTCACACTGTGCAGCAGGGGGAGGAATTGTGCCCTCCCCAAAATCAATGAATCTGCTGGAACTGAAGAGGATCAGAAAGTCGGCTCTAACCTTTACAGTGCAGCTCAAGGCAGGCTTTAAGTTTTTGAAAAAAAATCCAAACCTCTAATCTTAAATAGCCTCTAAAAAGTGAAGCTTCTCCTGAGCTGTTGCTTCTCGACAGGAAAATGCTGTGGCAGGACATGGGAAGGCAGAAGGAGAAGGAATTTCATTTTCCAGCCCTGGCTCCATCCAGCCTGGCTCACCCTCTCTCTTCTGGGAGCAGCTCGTGCTGGCACAGCTGAGGGGGGATAACACAACAAAAAGGAGAGCAGGGTCTGGTAGCTCAAGTTGTGTCTAAACCCCACAGTTTGTTCTTATTTCAGTGTTTAAATGTGAGCTGCCTGTTCCAGAGGCCACCTCTGAGTGCTCAGCCCTGTGTGATGACAGCAATTCCACTTAAACCTCTGCTTTAACCAGCAGAACAATTAGTTGGTAATTATTTGTGCAGGCTTTCCAACAGATTTCAGAAGCATTTTCCATCAGAAAGTATCTCCTTCACTGAAACTTCCCAGCCTCGCCAGCTCGCGTTGAAATAAGCATTGAGGACTCTGAAGAAATCAGAAATGTTTTGCTGAGGGGCAACCAGGGCTGTGTGAGATGGCTCGGGATCATTGCTGGGTGCCAAAGGCAGCTGTTAAAGATCATGAGTTCACAAATTAAAGAAGTTGGATGCATTCATCATTCTGAAATTATACTGACACCTTTAATGCCATTGTTCTTCTGTCTCAGTAGCAACACTTCTTTTACATTACAGATATATCCATGGGCAAGGTGAGACTGCAGATTTTACCAATTTAATACAAAATACCGATGCTCCTGTCTGAAATAAACTCTTAGGACAAGTAACCTCTTTATAACACCATGCAAACTATGATCTGCAGTTCCAGGGGTTTGAGATATACATATATTTATATACACACGTTTTGGGGGTACAGCAGTGACACATTTTGATTGGTCATCATAACTTTTTTACTATTTTTCAGCAATGTGAATCATTCCCCCTCTTGCCAGGTCCTTCCACTTCTTCCCCAGCTGCAGTGGTCAGTACAGAAGCAAAATTGTGTCTAAGAAATCACCTCTTCCTCTGACTTACAGGAGTGCAAAGGACCCACCAATCCTCCTGAAACTGCCCAAAGAACCCTGCGTGGTGGGTGCTGGACGATCAGGAATTGGGGCACGAAGCTGTGCCACTGATTCCCTGATGTTTTTACAAGGAGCACCAACCAGCCATGAATCAGATTTTAAATCAGCAAAATATCAACAGGACCCACTGCACTTGGCCAGCAAGGGAAGGAATTGGAAACAGATCCCAAAAGCAGCAAATCCCAGCCCAAACTGGCATTCAGGGAAGCTCCCAGGTTGCTGCAGGTGCTCCCACCCGCCAACATTTTCAAGTACACGGAAATTTTTAATTTAGAGCCACATCCTTCATGATATGCAAGGCACAAAGATCCATCAATTCAGAGTGTTTGGGGCACGAGGGATGAAGGTTTCACTAGCAGCTCATGTGAAAATAATTTTATTTAATATTCAATCTGGTGGCACTGGAGTGTGATGCTGATAGCAGAACCTAAAGCACAGGTTTCATCCAAAATCCTTTGGAATCAACGTGATTCTGAACACCAGCTTCAGTGAGGCCGGGATTTCTGCCTAAATTTGACGTTTAAAGAAAATGCATAGGTTATTTCTAGATCACTCTGATTATCTCCATGATTCTGCCAGACTGACTCATGGCAGTTCTGCTGCCTCCCAGGGCAGTTCCTGTGAATCCCAAAAGCTTCCATTTTGCATATAACAATTATATCAAATAAAAAAATAGTATGAAGCGACTTCTAAAATCCAAAGCTCAAAAATTCAGCTGACATATATTAATCTTTATTATGTAACAATGAGATAATAAATAAGTTTATGAGTTCACATGACCTGTAGGAAAAGCTGGGAAGCTTTTGTACCGAGTTAGGTACCAGTTATTTGGATTTCATCATATTTGTTGAACAAATGATTTAAAATTTTATACAGCTGTGGAGTTAAGGCAAAACCAGAAAAGACCTTTAACACAACAGAAGGGTTGGAAAATACACAGAAATACAAACAAGGGGATCTCATCTCCAGCTGACAAAGTGGTTGTGTCTAAGGAAGGAATCCGTCAGGAGCTGAATTAAGCAGTAATTATCAATCATGTTAATTAAAATTGAAGAACAAGTGTGAGGTGTCCTGCAGGGCAAAGCTGTTTTTGCAAAGTTCTGCCTGAATGATCACCTTTAACCCTGGGAAGTTTTGCCTGAATTGTTATAATCTGGTTTTCCTTGTAGGAACCAGCACGTGGAAAAGAGGAACCCCTTCCATATCCAACCGAAATATATCCACAACCCCTCGGGTTTATGGAGGCTGGACTTGATTGTGACTTAGCTTAAATATTTGGGTGAACCATCCAACACACAACACGCAGAGGAGAACTCGAGGGGACCACTTAGCAATAAGAATTACCTTTCTAAGACAATGGGACAGATCACGGCAGGCCAGTCCTGGGGACAGAAACACGTGTGACCAATTTATCAATACACAGCTCTTTGGCAGCAACACACTAACTCTTGATTGGAGTCTGAACTCAAACTCTCCTGCATGAAAGACTTGGTGCCAGTCTTTTCACAGTTAAAGAAAATCCACTTCTTCCACGAATCCGGTAAGTCCAGAAAATGAAATGGGAATAAATCTTGCAGGCAGCTTTAGACTGTAACCTTAAGCAGTGATATTTATTGTCTGCTTTAGTCTCAGTCCAAGGATATTGTATTTGAACACACAAAACTCTGTGAAACTTCTGAGTAGTTCAGATGGGGCCAAAACCCCTTGGAGAGAATCCAAAATCACCCATGAGAAAGCAATAAAGAACCACCACTCCCATGATGACAAAATGATCTTCATGAAACAGAGGCAGGGATGAGCCCACGCCCGGATGGGTGTCACAGGAAAATTGACTTTACAGGGGAAAGACCAGGAAGCCAGAGAACGTCGAATACTGCCATCCACCGACCAGGTTTCCTTTCTCCAGTTTCAGGTAAACCTTGTCCTCCTTGTCCAGGTAGAGCAGGACCCCGTTGGTGGCAGCTTCACGGGTGACGTCCTTGTCCCCAGCGAAAGCAGAAATCACTGGCTTCCCATTCAGCATCAAATTCACCTGCAAGAGAAGCCCTGAAAAGCTCTAATCAACAGCAAAACGCCAAGAACCACACCTGAGTATTAACCACACTGCAAGGGCACGATCTTCGGTGCTTTTTGGGTTGTTTTAAACTAATAATGGNAGTATTAACCACACTGCAAGGGCATGATCTTCAGGTTGTTTTAAACTAATAATGACATTTATTTGGCACAAGCACATGGATGTTCCTGAGCTGGGCCTGCAGCTGAGCGAGGCATCACCTCAGTTTGTAGTACTTTGCCTATCTCAGGGGTTATTTAGTCACACAGGAGCAAAAAAAGAGACATGATTGGTCATCATAACTACCCACAGAGGTGGCACAGGCACCCAGCGAGGTGTCAGAGGCACCACAGTGGGCTGGGAGCTCACACTTCACTGGGAACAAAATGTGTGTCCCTCTCAACACTGATGGCAGCTTAGTTCTGAAGCTTAGAACTGACTCTTAGCTTTATAAACTGACTCTGTTTTTTCTATAAAACACTTCTGCAAGCCAGCACAGCCTCTGCTCCGAAAGCAGCATCTCTAAATAAAGATGGGCAGGGCCTGGGGGAATGGGCAGTTCCGGGCATTTTTCATTTCTCCCATGGCAAACTCTCAGCTTTGCTCTGTTTTCCCTTTCCAAGCAGGTCTAATGCAGTCACAGGGGGTGAATTATGGGATGCTTACCCACATCCACTGTGCTGGCCTTGCATATGCTCCCATTAATTTTAATGGGAGTCACCACAGAATAAATTAGAGCTCAGCAGAAGTCAGGGCAGCAGGGTCTGGTATTTATTTGAGATTCACCTGTCTGGGAAATCCATTCAATCAGGTGTCTCCAGGGAGCCCACTGCAGTTTAATGATATTTAATGGCACTAACAGATGTTGTGGGGGCAGAGGAGCATCACACACAAGCCTGCAGGTGATTTAGTGGAGCTTCAGTCTGGATGTGGCTGAGACTCAAACCAGTTTGATCCACTGGTTTCTGGTTCTCCTCCCCTTTTACCACACAGAAGAAGGGCATCAAGGATTTACTCATTGCTTGGCTTGGGTTTATCTCACTCTTTCTGTTCCATCATCTCACGTCATCTTACAGGAATTTAATCAGAAGACACATCCCAGGTTTGCACGGGATGGTCTCACACTGACGGCTCCAAAACGGAGCCAAGCACACACATCCATCCCTCCAGAATCTTGTATCCATTAAAGATTTCAGGCCATGCACAGGTTGGAACATTCCCTGCCACCCAAACTCCCAGGTCTGAGCTCCTGCTTTGTGAATCACCAACGTCTGAGCTGGACTTCCAGAACCCAGAGCTCGGCATCTTTCTTGGCTGTGTGCATTTGAAATCCACTGAAGTGGCTGACAGAGTTATTTAACCTTCAGCATTCCAGAGAGTGGGAAGAACACATTTTGGGCACATTAAACAGCTTACAAGCTCATTATAGAGATTTCCATGAGGCCAATGTTTCATTTAAGGCTTTGTCATTGACCCGACTAGAATTAGGACTTTACACAGAAAACTGAAGGGGAATTCCACCAGAGGTGGGATCGTGCCTTGCACCAGCTCTCTCCCATCTCCACCATTCACACTTTTCCCAGGAGCTTCGCCAGCAACCCAGAGCCAGAGCAGCCACAGAGAAATGTCTGATTGCTCCTCCTGCAGAAATCCACCTCAGCACAGCCTGGCGGGCTTAAAACCACATCCAGGAGCAGGAGAGAGCACGGAAAAGCATCGGGCACCTCCGTGAGCCTGGCGGGCTCGTGGGTGGAAACGAGGGAAGCCACAGATGTTACTCCAGCCCTGGGAAGCCAGGAGGTGCCACAGCAACTGCGCGACCTGGCAGGAAGATTAAGGAATTGCTTCAAGGAATTGGCTGCTGGCTCAGCAACGGGATGTTCAGGAACTTAGAGGCTTTTCCCTCTTGCATTTAATTAGGCAGCTCCGTTGCTATTCAGCTACAGAAGAAATTTCAGAATTGCCCCTTTTTTCTAACATGTGACACATCTTTTATACATTATATGGTTTAAGTTGCTGGAAAGGCTCCCTAGAAGACACTCCTACAGGGATTTAACCAGCCTTGGTCCTCAGCACACTGAGGGCATAACCAGGTACCTGGCACCAGGAGCCAGGGCACAAAATGTTACAAAAGTACCCAAATCTGGTACCCAGAACTCCTGTGCGCCACACAGTGAGATTAACCTGCAGCAAAACACAACTTTTCAACAGAATTTTAGTGGAATTCAGAGCTCTCTTTCACTCTTGGATCGTTCACTCCATTGAATGCTTTATGTCACCCAGATATTCATGCATAGAAGTGAAGCTGTGGTGATTTATCTGAGGTGAGGATCCTGCCTTATTTCTGTCCAGTTTTAATTAATGGACTCTACTGCTAGGAGATCAACACCACAGGCTGCTTTAAGCTAAGCCATTTTCCTTAAAATCCTGTTAAATGCTCCTGTGCTCAGTCAAGATCCTATCCTAAACAAACAATTTAAATAAAGATTTTATAGTCATACTCAATCAACATACCTGAATTGTTTGACTCTGATAGACTTTAATTACGTGAAAATTGAAACTGTAAATTCCTTTCCTTGGTGCTACAAAGACAGACTCCAGCGTGAAAAAATTGCCCACGTTTACCAGGATCTACAAACAGAAAAATACAGCATGGGGATTAGTACAGGTAGTGAGTGCTAAATAAAAATACAGATTATTAACTTTAGAAACCATTCACCCATGGAAAATTTTTAATCTACATCTAAGCTGTTTTATTCATTTTCTCTCAATTACTTTGCGATAACTCATAAAATGGGTATTTAGTCATATTTATAGGGCAACTTTACAACAAATAAACCAAGGTGGGAATTATTTCTTACTTTGCTACTACACCATACCTTCTTCTTCCACGTGTGTTTTTAAAAAGGCATTTTTGTTCACCATTCCCCCAAACTGACATCAGAACGCCCGTTCTGGGGGTAGCACACAGCTTCTGGCTGCAGAGCAATGGCCAAGGCAGCCCTGCCTTCCCAAAGCACCGACTGCGAGCGAGGACCTGGACAACACGAGTCAACCCCAGCTCACAGCCAGGCGTTGTTACTGGAACACCAGGCACATCCCAGCAAAAACTGGCTCCAGTTGTTCTCATAAGCACTAATAATAATTCGGGATTAATTAAACAGAGACAAGTGACAGAGGGGAGCCCATGAAATGAGCGCATCACCCATGTGCTACATATCCTCTGTAATGACTGCATTTTGCTTTCTTTCCACTTAGTTGTGCTTTATTTTTAATTGATATTTCCAGGCTCCTTTGTGCCAGGCACAGCCCTCGGAAGGCTCTAGGGCTGTCCATGGAGTTTTAGGGTCATTTACAGCGCCGGCACTAAGCTGTGGAGCACATGTGGCTCCAGCTGTCACAGTTTAACTGTTCACTACAGCAGGGTGCAGGAACGAGAAGAGCCATCAGCCTCAGTGACTTTGGGCTCGCCGCAGGACAGGAGCTGGGATTAAAACGTGTGTTGGTATCTGCACGTTAATATTGGTGCTGAGCTGAGCAAAGCTGGACTGCGAACCTCGGGCTGTGCTGGGAAAGTTAAAGGATTTCCCCTAAAAATTCTCTCTTCTTCCCCTCTCAGAAGCTGCCCAAACCGTCTGAACCCTGCACAGGCTGCACCTGAGATCCCCCTGTCCCCAGGCGATGCCACCCCACCGGCGCCACCGAGCGCTGCCAGCCCGGCACCTCCAGGCTCGGTCCCCGCCTCTCCCCGGGGCCGCAGGTGCGGAGGGGCCGCTCCTCTCCCGGGGGATAAACGGGGAACCTCCGCAGCCCCCAGCCTCAGCTCCCCCTGCGCTGCCCCTCCGCCGCGGGGTGGATTCCCAAGTTTTAGCCGGGATGCGGGAAGGGGCGAAGCGGCACCTGTTGGTGCGCGGGGGATGCGCGGCGGCCCCGCGGCCCCTCGGGCGCGGCGCTCACCTGGTCGAAGTAGATGATGCGCGTCTTGT